>JBBPMO010001153.1:0-12121 GCA_038090315.1 Xanthoconium stramineum
GTGGATTCTGATGTGTATATTATGGCAATGTGTATGTGACTTCTCATTTCAATCTAACTTACTACTGATGAATATTTTCAAGTATTGGATCCAGTTCAAAAAGCAGTGCATATTCTCACATTACTGGGGAAACGACCTGTATGACAAGGCTATGAAGCATGCCAAAACCTTGGTATGTATTCAAATTTGAATGTCATCTAACTCACTAACTAAGTAGTACTAGTACAAGGAATGGTATCTTGAAAGGCAGCACTTAGATGGTCAAGCAGCCCAAACTGACTGCAAAGTCCTCAGCATATGGGAAGATGGGCAAGCTATTATGTGTTACATTTAGGCCTGGTGTCTAGCCTTTTGTTCATATACCGGGAGTGTCTTTAAAGTAATCTCTGGTCAGATCCGTGTCGGGAGAGTCTATTCAGTAATCTCCAACATGCAGGGAGTATCCTTGAGTAATCTCCTGCCGGATATGGTTCGCGTTGAGTTATAGAATCCTAGGGAGGATCTCACGAAGAGTTGTAATGTCCTAAGAGAGCCGTTCCAGGTAAGGGAAGGCTTTGAATGGATAGGTCTCAAGGCAAACCTTGGAAGACTAGAAACTAGGCTGGATTGCGTAGAACTAGCTAAGGAACAAACGAGAGGTCAAGTGACCTTATATAGTACAGAGCGGAGAGAGAATCAGAACTCTAAGTAAGGTTCAGGGTAGGCTACCACATCACTGAACCAATGAGGAAAGAGAAACGGAGAGTGGTACAATATTGGAAGGGGAAATGGAGCAGAAGGTTGGTGCTGCGTAGTGAATGCAGAGCAGCTGCGGAATCTAAAGTGAAAAACATATGAGATGTGAAATGGAGACCAGCAGGCCAAAGGGCCAGTGGAAGAGCAAAACGGAAGAGCGAAACAGATCAAGATGAGAAAGGTGAAACTAAAAGTATGCATCTAAGAATGGAGCAGAGTTCCATTTAAGGAAACGAGGCGTTGGGGACGAAAGTGGATTGGTCCCGAAGTCAGTCCAGCGAAGTGAGGAAGTCATCGATGGGGAAGTATGGCGGGTTGTTGGGGGAGAGGAAAATATAGGGTATGTTGTGAAGGGGCATGAATTCCATAACATTATGCTCACTATCTGACAATGAAGACAATGGGCCTAACATAGCCACAATGGTGGTGTCTGGTGATGCTCAACAACCATGGCTCAAAGACTTCCATGGCTACCTTCAATCAAAGGATCACCTTCCAGCCAACATGACTATCATTCAATAGTGGGGCACAAACACAGACAGATATCCAGTCTGGGCTTCACTCATGCAGGATTACCTTTCAGTCATGGCTATGTCCATTTCAAGTGAACACACATTTTCATCTGCCAGTATCACCATTAGCAAGCACCGTAATTGCCTCAAGCCCAATATTGTCAAAGCACTACAATGCCTCAAGTGTTTGATTCGTTGTGATTTACTCTTTCACGAAGATCCTTCTGTTTTGTCTGAGGTTGGTACTAATGGGATGGGCACAGAGGGCCTGGGCACAGAAAGTGAAGACAGTGGATGGAACAATATAATTCAGGACTCAGACTTGCCAGGACTGGGATTGGGTGAAGTTAATGGGGACAAAGATGTTGTATTTATGACACTAGACTAGATTGGGCCCAAGTAGTATATTGGTATTCTTGCTAATACAGACAAGCTGCAGCTTAAGCCTGAGTCCAACCCAGGCCCAACCCAGGGCTTTGAGCCTGACCCAGGCTGTGCACAACACTAGTATAGGTACAGATCTGTTTTCTTTACCCACAGCTGATACCCATACCCATGCTTCAGGTGTGGGTAAATCCTAGGTATAGGTGTGGATACAACCACCAATACCCAGGGGTGTATCCATGCAGTTGCCTTGCAATAACAGCATCAGTCTTGCAATCCACAACTCAGCTGGTTGTGTCCTTAGTTCCCTTGTTTCTTCTCCTTGATCTTGAGACTTCTTTGAGAACACAGCATCTTTTCATGAGTACCTTCCTCAAAGTAAGTAAACCCTTGACCCTTGACACAAGTTTGTCGACTCACATAACAGATAACATGCCCTCATTGTCACCCTCACCCTCTTATTGAGAACAACACAAAAATGACAATGCCTCAATGCCTTTGGCTGCCTTTTCATGGTTCCAGTTGCCCTTGATGTCTCTCAACCTCCTCTATTTGCCTCAATGGCTTCCAGGCCTGGTACTTAACACAGTGTGTTTATCTTATTAATGTGCTCATTTCTAATGCCTGGTGGTCATGGAGCTTACCTGGTGCAGTCATTTCACCACTGAGCTCCAAGTTGTTTGTACATATGAATCTGTCAATCCACAGGTCAGATATCCATGGATCTATGGGTATGGGTAAGATGTGGGTGTGAGTATGGTTCATGCTCTAATACCTATGGATTTACCCATGTCTTTTGCATCATGATCCATCTCCCTCTCTCTTTCAATGATGATAAAGATCGCATTACACCCCTCATCCTCACCCTGAAAATGACATGCCCTTTCCCTTTCCCTCTTAGCAAAGACAACAACATGCTTTGCCCTTACTCCCTAACCACAATGTGCCATCTCCCTCTCCCTCTCAACAATAATAACAACACCATGCCTTCACCCTTACCCTTACCCTTGCCTTTGCCCTCTTGACAATGACAATGTGCCCTTTGTGATCATCCTTGCCCTTACCTCTCACCCCTTGCCATCATTCTCTTGCTGATGATAACATAAAAACAACAATACACCCTCACCATCACCCTCTCACTCACCCCTGAATGACAATGACAATGCACCTCTGCCCCTTACCTTTCTCTAATGATACTAAACATACCCTTGCCTGCTCTCCTGACAATGTGACACAATGACAATGCAATGAAAACAACCTCCCCTGACTTGCTTGCATATGCAGAATTACCATCTGCAAATGTATGCACACTCACTGGCTGTGCTTCCCTGGCTCATACCAGTGGGTAATGCATATCCTCACAAGTCCTGGCTTAGGCTGGGCCAAGGCCCCTTTTACAGGGCTTATTGGGGCTTGGGGCTTTATGGCCTGCAATTTTCCAGGCTCCAGCTTTTAGGCTAAGCAAGGCCAGGAAAATACTACCAATTCTGCCAAAAAAAAAACAGTTGCAACCAATTGTGGACTGGCCCCTTGCACTTGCACAAATACAAGGCAATCAGACCAGAATCTTGTTTTTTAGAAAAAAAAAAAAATTAAAAAGTGGTGGGATACAATGGCATGGCTTTTTCAGGATGGAAAGAGACACTATGTTTCACCATTCAAAGATAGGGGCTGAATTTCCTTTTTAAGAGATAGGGGCTATTATCATATCTAGAAGTGGCTCTGAAAATGGCCCTGACAAAGTTTGAAATTCCGAGGCCATCTGCACCCCCCGTGTATGGGGAAGCATATTACCTAGTGGCTAACCGAATGTTCTTGTACCGGACGGGGGACGCGTAAACCCTAACCGGCTAACCGGAGATCACGTGACGCTAAGTCCTTATCTTATCTTATCTCCGGGGGAGCGGTCCGATGAGTGCATCGTGGTGCCTGAGTGTATCCATATACGGTGACCATCTCGATTACCCGATCTAATCTGACTATTCTGAGAAGTCACACGGTAATCTCCGCCCTGTGGGAAAAGTCACACGTCAAGGGTCGCTAATTGCATAGAAACGAGATCTCAATTGATCCAAAGACGAATTCGTACAGCTGTTACCAATCGTCTTCCCACGTCACCCGAATCCGGAACAATAGGAATTCCAAATTTGAACAAGACAATAGGTGATGTGTCATTTCTACTTACACAAGGATTACTAAAGTATTAGATAATCGGCCGATACGAAAACATATATAAGTGTATGTGTTTTTCTGTCGCTGTTCCGCTGAAGTGCAGATCTGATGAGTCATTATGACGAAACAGGCCTGTGTGGACCGTAGGAGGTCCCCACTGTTATCTGTTCCTTCGAACAACTCACGGTACACTCGCCACCTCGCTTCGCTCGGCGGCTCGCTCCCCCCTAACCCAATCCAACAACTTTCACCGTCGCAGTACCCATACCCTCCCCGCTTCCTTTGACCACGAAATGAAGGCCATAGATGACCGCATAAGTACACGGTTTCAAACACTTCGCAGTAGCTACGGTACCAATCACTTAAATGTGAAGCAAATATATCTGTGATCTATCTAAACAACTAACGGACTATGTCATCAAGAAACATCCGGCCAACGGCCAATGACTTCAAGGGTTTCAGACTACTCTGCACGCAAGCCCAAGCATACTCTAAGTTACTCTCCGTCCCTGGTGCATTTTCGCCTCATGTAGGTTGCCAATCGCTCACTTTGGTTGTAACGGTCGATGCCATGCATTTTACATTCAATCGGGACATCATATAGCAAGATAGATAGCAGCAATAAGTAGATGTCTACTATAGTAGGTTTCCTTCCCCTTCATCCTCCCCTGACCCCTGTTTCCCATCCCCCCATTACCAACAACATCCTTCATGTCTATTACAATCATTCATGTCCTTCTCTCACCATACAATACCTCAACCTCCACACAAAACAATTTCCATTTATCTTATTTATTGACTTGTAAATACATTGAAAATGGCATGCTCTTAGCTTCTATGGGAATGATTGCATCTTTGTATTCATCATGTGACAATGTAAGCTTACATAAACATCAAAATTGGTAACTATTCCACATACATACCAATATGGCCGTCCTGGACGGCCATGGCATGTCCTAGCAATCAAGTGCGCACACACAGTTGCCATTTTGTTATTTATTTTTGTTATTTATTGATAATATGGTTCTGGCATACATAAGATGACCAAAAGCTAACCATGTATTAATAATGAGTTAGTGTACACCATGACCACATCTGAATATATATATATATATCACTTTAATACCCCAACACAGCTTAGCTAAGCAGAATGCCATATATGGTTATTGTAACCCTAGTGTGGGGTTTATATGCCTCTAGGGTTGGTCTAATTCAACCCTACATAGTCTCATAAACATCAAACCTATTCCAACCAGATCATTTTGTACACATATGCATTCCGCAATTTACAAACAAGAAATACATGCACATAGAACCTCTTAGGTTTACAAAATAAAATCGATAGTGTGTATATTGTCTGTCAGACATCAAATTTACAATCAAATCATGTAGTAAAACAAGGCTAATGCCACAGACAATACTGTGCAACTAAATGCTGTGTGATGATTTTGTGAAGCACCCACACACCCGCAATGTGCGGATATGTGGACTTGTGCAAACACATAATCTATATGGTATTTCTGTCCATCATGTTGTGAGGAAAATGTTGTTGAGTTTCCGTTTTGTGCCAAAGTGGGTATAACATATAAATATTGTATGTTGATGTTCCAGACACTGTGTTGATGGGAGCAATGGAGCAAATCCGACATTGGCGGAAATGCGGATTCCTGAAATGTTGGTGTTGTATCTACTTAGGATGTGATGTTTGTCATTGAAAACATATCCTACAATTCTCATTATATGTGGTGAGGGATGGTTGCTGTCATTCTTCTGTTGTGTGTTGTGTTTGACATGTTCAAAACAAACATCTGCACATCTGTTGGGTGCATGTTTGGATAAACACTGAACTCATATGTTATTTCCATGGATTTTGTTGGATGTATCTATCATCAGACACAATGTCAATGTGTTGTTCCAAACAATGTGTTGCATATGGCAATGGAGCATTTCCAAAATTGGCGGAAATGCGGGGTTTCTGGATGTTTTGTAGCTCTAACCTAGAGCTAACCTTGAATGTATTAGATTAGGGTCCCTTAAATCCTCTTAATGAGAAGATTCTGACCATATATAATTTGTGTAAAAAAAAAAGTTGACCTTAGTTGACTATTGATGAATATGCCCTATAAAGGGGAAGTAGGGACATCATGCTACCAAGACGAGGAAGAAGACATGGTAGAGGAAAGAAATTGTAACAGGTGGGCCCATTCGATGGCTTCAGCCCTGACAGCATGGGCCCACCCATAGTTGTCGTCCCACATTCAATAGCACTCTGGTGGGCCCATTTGATGGTATCAGCTGCAACCTGATGAGGCCCGCCTGAAAGTACTGACCGACACCCACCGCACTCTTTTGGGCCCGCTCCATGATCTCAATGCTCATCCTGTGGGCCCGACCCATGCTTTAATCAATACCAATTCATGCATAGGTGGGCCTACTCGACTCCATCAACAACACCCTATCCATGGACCCACACCATTACATCAACAATATATCCCCTCAATGACACTCAGCCCTCTCAATTCCATTGACCCTATATACACCGTGGCCCATCCGACTACCCAGGCCCACTTTCTTACTTGGGCCCTCCTGTTTATCTCACTCATATATCTACCTGGGACCACCACAGGGTCACTCAATGAGATCGGCTATATGGCACAAAGGCTGGCCCATGACATCGGGAAAAAGTGACTGCAGTATGTGGTCTAATCCGAATCCATTTGTGAAAATGTACTAGAATACTAACTTAACCTGAGCATGAGGGTGGCCATCATGGCATCACTGAACTCTTGATCCTCATCACCTGACTCGGAATTGAAGGTGGTAGGGGTAGTATCTATTTAGATCAAGATAAAGCAAATCACCAAAGGTGAGTACTCACCAAGTTCCTCATCACTGTCCATGGTATCCACCAACATTTGCTACATGATATCGATCACACTGGTTGCTGCTGGTTCAAGTGGAGCCCAAATGCCTGCCATAACATTAGATTTTTCAGTACTGTAAAACTGTGGTTTTTGACAGATGGCATGACTACTGGACTGGGCCTAAGTAGAGTACTATGGTGCAATGTAAGTATAGCTTATGTAAGTTATAAGTATCAAATATGGAATAATTCCAACACTTCTCAAACACGAGAGGCTAAGACAATAAATGTAAGTGTTTGTCCTAGTGGATAAAAGACGAAAATATACCAAATGATTGATTAAACAAATGCATTTTGCATCCGTAGTATATCTGGTGAAGTCGCATCATACTGCACTGGCGCAGTTGCCCGGTTTGGGAAGGCACGGCTCAGCTGTAGTGGTTTGCGCAGTCCAAGTGCACGTGCTCGTCTTTGTTCGACTCCAATGACCGCGTCTTCACGTATCGCGCCCTGGGATCGCTCCTACATCATCTCAAGTCCATATACATCGTATCCGGTGCGTCCGATTCGCCCGATACGACCTCGACGTGTCCGTATGACTTGGTAAGTCAACTTGCTGAGACTGACATCTCTAGGTCGCAATTTTGTCATCCTCAGCGCCGTGGTGGGTTCGGATACTTATGAGGTCGTCTATGGTGCTTGTGAGGTGGAATAGGTGGTCCAGGTACGCCGTCTGTCATGTCTCGGCGCCACTCATGGTGACCCGTCTGGTATCCAGCTAGCGGTTGTGTTTTGAATCGTTTCGACTCACAACATGCACCGCTCGTTGTGCCACCCTTTCGGCCACTATTTCTATCGTATCAGACGCGTTCGACATCGATTTCGCACTTCCAATTGCGCTCGACGCCGCCCATCGCCTCCTGCTCGCCTTCTAGGCCTTCTGGCCCTATATCTCGACTTCGCGCTCATCCCTGACACCTCTGGTGCATTCCATGGTGGTCATGTGGCTCGTCTGGTGCAGCCGTTTCGCTGCCCTGCTCATCTGGATCCTCTGGAACCTGCCTGGGTGAGTTCTCTTCCCCCTTCGCTCCAATCGTTCGCTGACGTGTTCTGACGTGTTTCTAGGCTTCTTCGACACGCATATACCGTCCTCGTCACAGCTGGGTACTCCCGACGTGCGCGCTTCGTCGTCGGTAAATGTTTCGTCGAAGCTCGGATCTGACCTCCTCTCTTCCTCGAGCTCGAGGCCCAGGGGTTTGTTCTGTCGATTTGCGGGTTCGCTTGTAGTGGTGGAGGATCTTGGGGACATTCTGGTACGTTCTTGACAACTGTTTCATCGTGCTGATCATTTTCGTCAGCTCTCGCCGTCGACTGTCCTCGCGCCAACGCACTCAGTCTCTCCCCTTCAATCGAGTTGCCTCGACACATCCTCGACCTCTTCGCCCCGACCTGGATGTCTCAGCTCACCCTCACGACCTCTCCATAGACACCTCCACCCTGCGCGCAGTCTCTCGGTTCCATCGGACTGGTCAACTTGCCTACT
Source organism: Xanthoconium stramineum (assembly GCA_038090315.1). Taxonomy (NCBI): domain Eukaryota; kingdom Fungi; phylum Basidiomycota; class Agaricomycetes; order Boletales; family Boletaceae; genus Xanthoconium; species Xanthoconium stramineum. The sequence goes on from JBBPMO010001153.1 coordinate 8,210, forward strand.
GCAAGCTTCACGCGCTCTGTTTCATCATCAGGACCGCTCGCACACCCGCCCGTATGCTCCATCTTGCATTGGGCTCTTCCAGGTGCGTTGTCGTCGCCTTCTGACTTCGTTTGCAGGTCCTCGCTGCTGCCAACTTGGTCATCGTGTCTGCGCAACCTCCCGACGCGGGTGTTACGTCGTCGCCCGTGGCCTCTGCGCCGTCCGTCGACACTCTCGACACCTCCGCCTTCCTCGACTGGACTTCCTCGACGCTCTCGACGCTCTGTCCTCTCTCTCGCCGTCCCGTGCCTTTTGGGCTTGTCGGGCGGCTCTGTAGGCTTGTCGTCGTCCGTCGTGTCTCCAGATCCTCCGACGGTCCTGCTGGGTCCGTCGTCATCTCCGTCTCGGCTGAGTGGTCACGCAACGCGTTTCATGCGCTTGCGCTGGTTGTCGTCTGGTAGCCTTGGTCCCGAGTGGCCTTGGCGTCGTCTGGTTCGCATGCGCTGGCATCTATGGCTGCGCTCGCCTGTGGCGTGCACTCCTCGAGCGGCGTTCTCGGGGGTGTGTGTGGTGTTGTGGTGGTGGTGGTTTCGTCCTCGGACGTCTTCACCCGACCAGTTACGTCGTCGACGCGCTCGTGCGCTCGACCATCTTCTTTGGCTGCCTCCCCACTCTCAACCTCATTGCTCGCCACTACCCAGAGTGGTTCGAGCTGGTCCGGTGGGTTCTGCGACCCGTCCACTGGCCTTGTGGGTTCTGCACACGCTGCATATGGGTTCGCGACGTCAACGGTCGTGTAGTGGACTTGGTGGCTGGTCGCTGAGGATTCGTCGACGTGGATAGTGCAATCGTTGGAAGACATAACACCATGGCGCGCATGAACATGCCGTATGAGAGCGCAAGGTGTCGATAAGCCTGGCATGCGAGAGCCACTTCGGAATGTGCAGTCCGTGCTCACAACAAAGCGTCCGAAGGGTCTTGCGAGTCAGATAGTGAAGCTGTTTCCTAATATCGCCATAACTAAGTCATCTCACTTGTTGTTGCCACTCGTTCATCTTCATCATCTTGCTTTATAACCTTCATTTGACAAATGCTTATCTCTCCTTCACGTCACTCATTAAATCCACATTCATTACACTCTACCCAGAATGCCTTCTATAGCCATCTCACTAGAGTCGTAGTTTAACTGATACCAATAAATGTGCTGTCGTCTTTCCTTCTCCGTGAAAGGACATTGCCACTCTACATCAACAAGCAAGGTTTCAGCTGCCGCAGGCGGCATTTCACCGAGTTTAGGAATTGCTGATGTCCGGACTTTGGACTTTCCGAGCTTGTTGAAACCATTGCTCTTGTTGCCGATGTAATGGACCTCCATGTAGAACAAGATTGCACACCCATAGGGTATGTGCTCGAGTCCAGGATACTCAATGGGTTTGGGTGAGTTTGCACTTTCACTTCCTAACTCCATCTTGTTGCAAGTTCCAATCCATACGTGTAGCCCCATTGCAACCGTTCTTATGACATATCCGAGTGCAGACATGATGTGAAGAGGTTACTCTGATTCATGTAAGGGGACAAATGGGGTACTTCTTCTATGTTAGTCATGTGAGAGGGCGTCCCATCAACCCCAACGCTAATGACATTTCAGTTGCTGACCCCAGGGTGCCAACCCTCGAGAACGAGGGGACACAATCAGACAAGTACCTTCAGTGGATGCTGCCTGTGATGCGGCGGCAGGAAATCAAGAGCACCAACCAATCTCACATGCGTACTCAGTGGCCTAGAACTTGATGTCAAATTCTCGCTTGACGTTCTTTGCCCCAATTTTGTCTTGTCGACCAGGGATCAGCAAGCGATTGCCTGTACCTGCGGATGTATGGGGCTGAACAGCAAAACATGCAGTCCGGATTTATGTACTAATTAGAACCCTTGTAACTGACACCATGTGGTTTGGAGACATGCCATAATGAGATTACCTGTTTGATATGATATTCCGGAGTGAGGACGAAGCACGACATGATGCATATTAGGAATAGTCCACAGCTACAAGCGAATAAATAGCTAGACAGTTGATGGGAAAGGGATTGATACAGTGTGGGGGATGTGAAGTCCATGTGATGCGGCTGTAACAAGTCTAATGAGATCTACAATGCAGATGATGTGCGCCCGAATAACGATTTCAAAGGCCTAGTTTACTTTTGAGACACTAGAAACACTGTTGTGTAGCGTCAGCCATCTGTGCTTGCACATCGCAATGCTCAAAGCTGCTTACGGAAGACTGCGATGACCTTCACCCCCGTCTAGTGCAACGACGACAACTTGCGTCCCCTACAGGCAGTCAGATACAGACACAAAGATGCTGGAAAAATCCTCACATCGGCAAGGCGACTTGTGGATTGTATGGTGCTATATTTGATTTCGCCTGCGGAAGTCCAGAAGAAAACTCGTGTGCCGTTCTAAGCTTTGTGTCAACAGCATCCTGAGGAGCGCCGAGGAACAAAGTGATGGCTTACAGGGTACACGTTCATAGCCAAAATAGTAGGTCGTGAATGGCGGGTTATGAAGGTCGTTGGGTGTCATTGGCTGGTGGGTTGCACTCGCCTTATAAACCTCTGGAATAACAAGTCAGCGAGATCTGTTTTCCTTCAGAATCAAGATCACTCAAAGTCCAAGCGGAGAGCAGTCGGTGATAAGACCTACTGGACGGATGTGCCTAATTTGTTCTTGGAACCTGGAAGGGCCAGATGTGGAGTTCTGAGAATGCCGCTTATTGGTCTGTCAAGAACAGCTGTAACGACACATTACTAGGCAGCAAGCAATTGCAATAGCCGAGGTTAATTAATTCATGGACGACGGGCTACTGAGTGTATGAGATCGTGAAGTTCGAGACAGAACGGCATTATAGAAGGGACGTAACAATGCCTGAGGTCCCCGAGGACTCAAGCACTAGCTGGCCCACCCCGCGACGAAGCAAATGATCCAAGCAGATGCGTGGCAGACATACGCAATTGCGCACACGTTGCCAGCCTTCGCCAGCCAGACCTGATCCTCGGCCTGGTCCAGCAAGATTTCATCTGAGCGGAGCTCTGTAACTAAATGAACGGACCTCTCTTGGTGGATCTTGGAAGTGAGGTTCATGGTACTGCATACGTGTTGCAGCCTTCCGAGGTCCGCGAATGAAGGGGCCATAAGTATAGTGGCGGTGGGCTGCGCACGCGCTCGATGGTGACAGGCTCTTCGAACACGACTGGGCATGAGGAGGGTTCAGGTTTGAGCGACCGAGAGGCGTGCATGGATACTTCAGCGTCGTTGCTCTGTTTGATGCTCGCTTGTGGAGAGGGTGGGAGAGGACCGATGGGGTTCACGGGGGGAAGAAAAGAGTGTGGGCGAGCATTTGGGACGTCGCTGGAGACGACGTGCATGACGGTCGTTTTGTTTTACGGCTTGGATAGGATGTGAATCGAGACCAAGGGTGTCTCGGTTATTTTGACGAGATGGAGTTCCTGTTTTCCAAACGCTTGTCTTGGCGTCGTCGTCGTCAAGTCTGATTCTGCTGTGGGCGTATCAAATGAGGCGGGTGTGTCGATGACTCTCTTTCTGCCGATGGCGGAGTCGACCATGGCGAGCAGGGAGGTGGGGATCTGGACGATGCGCATGCTGGAGAGCACCAGATGCGGAGGGGGGGAAAGCGGGACACGCATCAGCAAAAAGGTCAAAACCTTGCAAGGCCTTACAAGGTCTTGCAAGGTCTCGCCAGGCCCTGCAAGCCATGTCAGCCTCACAAGGCCTTGCAGGGAAACACTCCGAGCTCGCAAGGCCTTGTAAGGCCGGCCGGATCACGACGCTCTCACTTGGCCTTGCAAGGCCAATCTAGGCTACCTTAGCCTTGCTAGATCACACCAGATAATACTTGAACTTGCTAGGTCATGTGAG
>JBBPMO010001154.1:0-12120 GCA_038090315.1 Xanthoconium stramineum
GATTACGATAAGGATGGCAGGACGGATGGAACGGCAGCTGGCCAGAAAGTATTGTGCTCGACTCAATTGGGGATGACGAAGCGGATGCAGCGGGAGCAGGGGAAGGAGACGTTGACGGTTGTCAAGGCGAAGGTTGCTCTTGAATCTCTTCTGGACGGCTAAGAAATTCGTCTACTCGTGCTCGATTGTACGATGTCAATCTGTGCTTAGCTAGTACTACCGCTCTTGTAGGATATGTTTCATATGGGTTCTGAATTTCCAACACGTTCCTTTAGGCCTCAGCTTGCAGCTAAGCAATTTACTAAAAGGTGTGACGTGTTTCAGAAAAACTTTCATAGTAGTACCGACCTAAGCGTCGACGACAAACTCCATGTAGAGTCCAGTCCACCAGAATATTGGGAACTGCTGGGAAAATTGGAACGGCGGCTTGACCGGCGGCAAATCCCGATTGATGCTTGTATTTTGATTACGTATGTACCTCATTACGTTCACTGCTCTTTGCGACCTTTTTGATGCAGTCATCAGATGGCAGGTTTGGAACAGACACACACAACGCGTTGATGGGCACACAGCCATCACTCGTCATGGGATACCAGATAATGCGGCCCAGTAGATCGAGTATCGTGGAATGTGGTAAGCATGATAGGGAATAGGGCACGTAGATGGAGTGGTATACGACATACTTATAGCCAATTGGGCAGAGAAGAACGCAATGACGACAAGACCGTGACAGCGGGAAAGCATGGTAAAGTGAAGGACAAAGTACAGTGGCCGAACACGTCGATAGGACCCCCATATCCACATCACAGTATCTCCACAACTTCAATACGAACGTCCTTGGAGAGGTCAACTCGGAGATCGAGTCCCTGAACAACGATCTCGTGCTCGACAGCGACACGCTTGTACTCTCCGTTGGGCTGCTGCTGGAGCAACAATGGGTAGAATGGCTGGTGTAGACGGGCGATCAGCCGTAATGCTCGAGCGTAATCATTGTCATCGTCGTCGACATGCGTTGTACCCCCCCACGTGGAGCGATCAAGAGGATCAAGCAGCTCGCGTATCCATGGATGAACGAGAATGAGCCTGCGTGGCTCCTGCGGCGAGAGCCTGTCCGACGTCTGGAATTCTACATCACCAATCCCTGACACCGAAGCATAATAACTGGTCTCTGAGCTATTCCTGAAATCTTGTATACCGAGCTGTTTGACTGCAAAGATGATGCACGGGAGGTAAAGACGACGGTTGGCGAAGCGGGCTGGTGGTAGAGCGGTGATCTGGTTGTAGACCCGTGTAACGCATGTCCGAGATAATGATTTTCTGAGCGCCGCGACGCGTGTATCCATTGCAGCACTGTCGATGGCAGAAAAAGTACGAGAAGGGCGACTGTAGACAGCGAGGGCGGCGGGAAGACAGCTGTTGTACTGCGAAGAAGACTCTTTGCCTGTCCAAGCGAGCGGTATCACCTCTCCTGAACGAGCGACTATCTCCTCCAGCAATTGTCCCAGCGCAGCGTATCCATCTCCGTACGCCGGCTGGATATCGCTCTTGAAAATCCCGATCAGCGAGTAAGCGACATCCTCTTCCACGGTCGCATTGCGTGTTGAAGCGAGTCGTAGTTTCTCCCGGGTGCTGAGATCCTCGGGTTTGAATGAAATTATAGTTTTGCGAGCTATCCCGATAGCGTCTGCAAGTTCCTGCATGATCTCGGGGGATTCCTTATGGTTCGCATAAGTGTCATCACGGTATAATTTCCAGTCGCGAGTGTAGAATCGGATCGTCGTCGCCGCGAGAAGCTCTTGTGCGGTCCAGGCTCGAGTCATCCAGATGTTTTGGGCGAGGGTCAACGGAGATTCAGAGCGTCCGAGAAGAATGAAGGTGGTTGCAGATGCTTCGTACCACTTATACATCATTTTGAGGGACTGGATCAGCACTGTGCTGATCGTTTTGTCAATGCAGCAAGTATCGGACCATGCCCATCGATATCCGTCCGCGCGGACCACCTCGCAGAACCTGCGCAACTTCTGGTTCAATGTATGTGACTCATCCAGCTTCCAGACGGTGCCTGCCTTGTTGACGTCCTGGAACGAAGGTTCCTCGCCTTCCCATACATGCGAAAGCGTCACATATTCGAAATACTTTTTCACCGCTCGCTGAACCCCATTGCGGTCCGACTGCTCGGTTATGGAGGAAAAGAGTTTTTCGAACTTTAGTTCCGACTTGTATATACGGACCCGTTTTGGTCCATCGCAGAGACGACCACTCTGAACGTCGATCAAGACAAGTGGAGATGTTTTCAAGACCTCACGAATAGCATCATCAATGATGGTCGTTGACTGGGAGGGCGGTGTGTGTTCCTTGCCTAGCCTTGCACAAATTAGTCCCTCATCGATAATGATACTGTTCGTTGAAGATGGACCTATGGAGACAGGAGTGGGTGAACCAAAGCATCATCCATCTCAGAAAGCGACTCACTCGTTGACTGGACACTAGCCCATGTTTCTTGGTTTTCCTGTGGAAACTGCGACCGTCAACGAAATGGTTTGATCTAGGGTTGAAGCAAATGTACTTACGTAGGACGAGGGAAGGATGTCACGGACAGTGCGAAATGTGATTCTGCTGTCACCGCCGATCGCAATGTCGTAGTTTGCCGAGATCGCCATGCAATTGACTTGGTGGACCGGAGCGGTACCATGCTCGATGACAGATCCGATTCGCTTGCGTGTTGTAGTGTCCCAGAACGAGACCGATGAGCCGGCGGAGGCTGCGATGAATGCGCCGTTGTTTGCCATGGCGATACATCCGGCGCTGTAACTGTTGCCGCGGACGCGCCATTGGGAGAGAATTATCCCGGTAGTCGCGTCGAGGCAGTAGATCTTACAGTCGTGAGATAAGACAAAGAGTTGCTTGCTGTTTCTGGACCAGGTGAGCGGCTGTTCCGAAAAGTCTGAGATTTTGACTGTGACTTCGAAGAGGAGATGGCCATCCCGACTGTCGTTGACCCTAACACAGGGGTCACCCCCGAATCTCTTTGTGGCGGTAACAATGAGGCGTCCGTCAGGTGAGAATTTGACAGCGAGCACATCCCTCCAGCCGTCGTTGGGTCTCCAAGGCCCGAACAGTCGCTGCCAAGTCGACAGCGACCAGACGTAGACAGTCGCCCAATCAGCTCCAATTGCGATTTGCGTCGAGTCGGGAGACACATCGACTTGTCGCACCGAGTTGAGCGGTTTGAACTCGGTTGCTTTTTCGCCGTTTTCCGCGTTCCACACCTGCACCAAGCCACTTTCCGTCCCATTGACGATCCATTTTCCGTCTCGGGACACCGCAATGCTGTTAACAGCACTCCCCGCTTCCATTGGCGTCCCCACCTGCACGCCATCTGCAACTCGCCAACGTTTAATCAACCCCTCCTTGCAACCGCCTACGACGTGCTTCCCATCAACTAGGAAGGCGATCGAGGAAATACCACCGCCATAAATATCGATTTTGGGGTCTCTTTTGAGACTGCTGGAAGAAGCTAGGCCCCTTGTCAGTATCACACCCTCAAATCTTTCGCCCGGGTACTCACAATTCCTTGATGGCCAGCCCAATTTTGCAAACATACCCAGCCAAGTATCAGGGTGATGGAAAGAAGGATGCGCAATCCTCCTGCATACGTGATTCTTATGGAAAGTCGGACAACCGCACTCGATTTGAAAATTGCGTTCGGCCGATTGCACACTCCGTTTGGCAAATTTCGGAACGCGGACTCCAGTCACCGGGGGTAGGAGTGTTGGCATGCCATACCCGTGCTATTACCTAGTTGATACTGCCATCATGGTGACGGGCTGACGGAGTGCCGCTTCGAATCTCGTATTACTGCATATGCACTAATCATACCTTCACCGAGTACGTGTCTGGAGTTTTCCTTCACCGTGTACCTCCATGTAGTATGCTTCTGGAAGTTCTCCCTGGATGTTTAAGTTCTCAGAATGTCACTGAGCGCCTGATTATCAGCAAAATTCCAATGGGAAAGGTTAAGACTCCGCTAGATAGGTATCTCCACCTTCCTTTTCTAGCAAGGCTCTCCAAGTAGCGTCCATCAGCCACTTTCTCGGAACTTCCATTCCTTCGTCCCACTGAACGCATGGCAGGGTCTCGTTTAGATGATGGTGTCATGATATGGCGCCAACTAGGAACATGTGACCCACAGGAGTGGTTCTGTGAGCGCAATCATGTTATCTTTATTGCTCTGCATGAAATTTATTGTGATTGCCTAAGTGAAGGTAATCCGCCGAGTAAGATAGGTTGATAGCATGCATCTGGTGGATCCTCCAAGCACTACGTCATGCTAGAGACGCATTACTGTGGAGTGTCAGTGCCTAACCCCGTGCAGGGAATTCTGCGTCATCCAAAATTGGGCTCTGCAATCAACACTGCGGTTTTGAGCCCTCAATCCACTCCCATATATTGTTGCAGATCGCTTCGGTCAGATCCGCTGGAGTTTGAACACAAAGTGCATATTAAATTGCGATGTCCCGGACATATTTAACAGCGGTGAATCCTGGATTTCCCTCCGACTCTTTCCTTCTCGCGAAGGGGTATGTACTCAAGCCCTTGGCGTACGATCATCTTTCCTGATGCCCTTAAGTTCTACCGCCAGCATGTCTGCAGCGCCGAAATCACCGTCACCCTTGACGCCCTCTGGGGGTTTGAAGCAACCCAGAAGAGGGCCAGCTCAGGTACGAGAACAAGTATACCTAATTGAAAAGGATACCCTCTCAAATCCACTTTTCTACATCAGTCGAAGACCTCAGAAAATAATACGAACTCGGCGCCTAGCTCCGATAACGACCTCGGATCCACGAACACTTCCGGGGTACCAGTGCAGGACGACTCTTCAGAACTTGCAGCCCAAGAATCCAGTCAGGACGCTGAGGTGATGAGAGAATCGCTTCTTGCGAGGAGTTACTTGACTCAAACCACTTTCTGGTAGCAATCCGATTCATCTGTGGACGGAATGCATGCACAGGTTGCAACCAACTCGCCAGAGACAATGTACTATAACTTAGTGTCCGGTAAGAACGAGGGACTTAACTTCGTTTCATGATCTCACGCCTCGTTCACAGATGCAAGTTCGGGACCCGTTGATTCCGGGTTCAAGCAAACTGGCCGTACCGTTACCAGTGTCACCACCACCACTACCACCCAGGTCCAGAAACAGCAGGGCAAAAACGTTCAAAACACGGAACAGGCCACCATCGCGATTGGAGCAACCATGCAACTCGGGCAAGCTCTATCCCTCTCCCACTCTACATCTGGCCAACTGCCGCCTTATCCTCAAGGTGGACTACGAAAGCAGTCTGGGTTTTCTACTTCCATGGTTATTACGCGCCATTTCACGCTGCCACCAAAGTCCAGTGGTGTAGTCGAGGATTCGCTCACTGCGATACAGTATACCCATCGCCAAGAGACGGATCACATGATTAGCCTTATGAGGGCTCGTCTTGAAGAGCATCAGCGGAACGAGAGCATGTACGAAGAGCAATTTTTGTCTCTTCGAACGGAATACGAAAACCTTGGGCAACAGCTGTCCGCCGCCTTTGCTGAAATTGATATGCTCCGGATTATGGTTAGCAACACCGATCCAGGATCCCCATCGCCACTTGGCGAACTAGATTCCACCGTTACCACTACTATCACCGCGGTCACCACCACGATCACCACCCAAATCGAGCAATGGAGGAATAAGGTCGCAACAGATACAGGACGAATCACAATTTCGAGGACAGATGTGGATCGCCTTTACCAAGAACTATCTAGTACAGCTTCCCAGGTGACGAAGCTCCAGGAGAGTTTCTCTGCCAAAGAACAGAGCGATGTTACCCGCTCACTCGCCAGCTCTCTCAGCGCACTCACCGCCGGGATCACCGCCGCCGCCACCCGAATCGGGAAGTTGAGGAACACGGACCCAACAAGTACAGGGTGGATCACCATTTCGACGGCAGAGAAGGATCAGCTTTTCTTAGACCTATCTACTACACTTTCCCAGAACACGAAGCTTCAGCAGGATCACTCTCAGCTGTCGAAAACATACGACTCTGTCCGACAGCAGCTGTCGCTGACGTTGTCGCTGGTCAAACAGAGAGATAGCACCATCGCCTCTCTCACCGCTAAAGTCACTCAGGTGGAGAGGGAGAGTGTCGTAATGACGAAACAGATCGCCGCTCTACGCGAAGATAATCAGAAGCTTCGTAGCGAAATCACTGTCTATTCCTCTCAAATAGCTGAACTAGAACGGAGCCGGCAAGCATCGTTAGTGGAGCTCAGTTCTGTTCGCCACGAGCTGGAACTCCAGATATCGTTGGTCAAAGAGAGGGATATCAAAATCATCACCGTAACCACCGAATTTACGCGGTTGGAGCAGTCCAACGTCGAGAACACAAAGGAGATCGCCACCTTACGCCAAGATTATGCGAAGCTCCAGAGGGAATCCTCTTCCCGGATAGCCGAGCTTCAGAAGCGCTACGACGTGGTGTCCAAGAAGTGTGACTCTGCGCAGAGGGAGCTTCGAGATAGCCAGACCGTTGTTGTGGAGAAGGAGCAGACAATCACCGACCTTAAAGCCGAGGTTGAGAAGCTGAAGCGCATAGGTGCTACCCAGGCCGAGCAACTGAGCGCTGAACGCCGGGCGAAAGAGAAACTCGGCCAAGACTATGCGGCTCTGTCTTCCGAGACTGCCACTCTCCGGGAGCGCTGCGACGCGCAGTCGAAGGAGATCATCTCTCTTCGCAGCGATTTCAAAATACAGGAGGCACGGCTTGCAGCGCAGGAGCACACCATCACCACCGTTAACACAGAACTCGACCAGGCGAGGCGCGAGAATGAAGTGCAAGCGAAACTCATCCTGACTGCACAGCAGGAAGCTGCAGAGCTTCGGCAGAAACTCACTGTCGCCTGGGACGAAAAAGCAGATCTCCAAACGCGATTCGATTCGCAGCTGATAGAGCTCGACAAGCTCCGTAAGGAGCTCGCCCAAATCGAAAGCATCACCGATATGCAGGGTAGAGGCTCCGTGACCGCTCATCACATTGCACAGTATGTCGCCAGTGCGTTGGAGGAGAAGAAGAAGGAGTTAGAGAAGCTTCGTCGTGATCTTGTCGCAGCCACCTCTCGGAACAATGACCTTCAGAAATCGCAAGAGGCGTTATCGAGTACGGTCAGCGCCCTCCAGAATGAACTCGCAGTGAAATTGCCGCAGTACCAGGGCACCATCGACGCCCTCACCGTCCAGGTTAACCAGTTAAAGATTACTTGCGCCGGAAAGACAGAGGAGCTCGCGGATGCCAACAGTCGTGTACGGGAACTCCAGCTGGAGGTTACCACCCTCACCGCCCAGTTCACCGAGCTCCAAGTGCGTTACGATACGCAGTCAAAGGAGCTCATCTCTGTGGGCGAGCAGCTCCAGACCGTGATGAGGGCTAGCCAGGATAAAGACCACGAGATTTTGTCTCTTATCTCGGAACGTGACCGGGAGAAGTCTGCGAATGCTGCCAAGGCAGAGGAGATCACGAAGCTTCAGCAAAATTTGACCGCTTCCGATCCCAAGCTCTCTAAGCTTCAGGCAGATTGGAAGGCGCAGTCGGAGGAGCTAGTCTCTGTGCAGAGCAAGCTCAAGATCGCCATATCATCCAACGAGGAGAAAGAGCGTATAGTCGTCACTCTTACTGGCGAGGTCGCGGAGCTTAAGCGCGTCAATACTTTGGGCGATGAACGTATCACGGTTGCTCGCAAGCAGGTTGAAGAGCTGCGGCTAGAATTGACCAACTCTTCCTCTCAAATCACCAAGCTACGCCACGATTTCGAGATGAAGTCAAAGGAGGTCGTATCTCTCGAAGACCGTCTCAAGGCTGAAGCGGATGGCGAACATGCTACTATCTCCTCTCTCACCGCTCGGGTCGAGGAATGGAAGGTCTTGTGTACCGCCAAAGGAGAGGAATTCATGGCCGAGCGCAAGGAACACAATGAGACGCGACATGAGCTGCAGAGCTTATCCTCCAAATACGCCCAATTACAGGCGGAGCTCACCTCAGAGATCGAGCGTTTGCAGAAATTAGACACTACTCACATGGGGGAGCTCGCCATCGCACGCACAGAGATCGAGCGGCTTTGTCACGAGTTGGAAACTTCGTCCTCCCAGTTCAGCCAGTTACAGCAGGAGCTCGCTTTCAAGGTCGAGGAGTGGAAGAAATTAGACGCGGCTAACGCAGCGGAGTACAAGGAGAAGTTGACCAAACTCACATTCGAAGTCAAGCGGTGGGAGGATTCATGTGCCGGTCAACGGGAGGAGCTGGTCACCGCGTCCAAGGAGCTTCAGCGGATTCAGATTGACCTGCACACTACATCTTCTCAATCTGTAGAGTTCCGACGGCGCTGCGAGGAGCTTTCGGCGCAGCTCGACTTCTTCCGCAAGCAAATGGGCATACACGGGACCACGACCGAGACTGAGTGGAATGCCATCCAGAAAAGGATTATCGCCGAAGCGAACGATTACGCCGCCGTCATCCAGCTCACCACCAAAGTCGACAAATGGATCGGCGTGGATGCCAAGAGGGCAGAGGTGTTAGCAGCGGAACTCGAAAAGAGGAACGAGGAGAACGAGGAGCTGCGGCACGACCTCATCACTCTCAAGGACATCTACGTCAATGCTCCCCGAATCAAACAGATTTTCCAGGAGCAAGCTATCTTGACGAAGAAACATTACGATGAAGAGTCGAAAGCCCTCAAGATCGCCCTTGCTGACAGTCAGACTCAACTGCGCGGTGTACAACGCGTTGTCGCCACAGCGGATACGTACGCGGACGAGGCAATCATCTCGATGCTGAAGAAACTCAACGCAGAAGTTCAGCAGAACACAACGCTTATGGCAGAGGATATCGCTGAGCAATTCCAGCGAACCACGGAAGCGACGAAGGTACAAATATCTGCGGTTTCCAAGTCTATCGGACAAACCTTGGCAGAGTGCTTAGCGAGCATGGAATCCGATGACGCGGCGCTGTATCTCTCTATCGCGTTCCAGGGATACTTCTCGTACGGTTTGTGTCAGTTCATCTCCTCGTGGACCATCGAGAAAGGGCACGACGAATTCATCAACAAGATTTACCGGCAATTGCAGGAATCAGGTAAGAACTCGAATCTTGCATGCGATCGACATCTCTCTAACGGTATTAACAGAGACGCAGCCAATGTCGGGACGCTGGAGATCTCTTACGCGCGCCTACATCTCTCCCACTTGGAGGAGCGATACGAACGCTCTTACTCAGCGGGTCGTCGCTGAGCTCTCTGATATTATCGTGGTAGCGGGTTGCGCCGCCTCCACGGCCGCCGCAAGCTCGAAGATTTCGTCATTCAAGGAGAAGGTGCTATCCATTATCTCGATTGCAGGGCAGTTCAGCGAGATGATTGGCAAGGTCGTGTCGGCCGATTTCGAGATCATGGCCCCTCAGCCCCTCCAGGAATTCGAGGAGAATACGATGGAGGAAGACGCAGATGATTACGATAGAGATGGCAAGACGGATGGAACGGCAGCTGGCCAGAAAGTATTGTGCTCGACTCAATTGGGGATGACGAAGCGGATGCAGCGGGAGCAGGGGAAGGAGACGTTGACGGTGGTCAAGGCAAAGGTTGCTCTTGAATCTCTTCTGGACAGCTAAGCAATTCGTCTACTTGTGCTCGATTGTACGGTGTCAATTTGTGTTTAGCTAGTTGGCAAAATTGGAACGGCGGCTTGACCGGCGGCAAATCCCGACAGAGGCTTGATCACTAGGCATCCTGCCCGTTTCCGCCCCTGCAACAATGTGCGCAACGTACCTGCGCGAAACAAGCTGATTGTCTCCGGAAAGGTAGAGAAGTGACAGTACCTCCTTAAAAAGTCGAGGTCTCTGTCCATTGACATCCCCGCTAACTTGAAACTAGCAGCAGCACCAACGACAGCGCGTCCTGCTACGTGTGCGTTGACAACAAGTTCTCGGACGCAGGTGTGTTCCTGCGCATCTATTTACCCGCCTGCTCACATTGCGTCCAGGACTCCCAACGAGTGTAACTCGCAACACCGAATTCCAGCCACCCCCGCACCATCCCCGTACCCGCAAGCAGTCTGTGACGGGCGTCCAGGTCCACCCCAGCAAGATGCAATAGCCCCCACCCCAACCCCAACTTTCGTCCAGCTTATCCAGCTCGTCCACATCGCGTTCTCCCTCACCTTACCCAGGAACACCTCTCCCAAGGACCCCGTCCTTGTCCGATTCGCTTTGACCAACGTTCGCTCAGGACCACCTCCCAATCCTGTCAACCACCTCAACCTGGTTTCGGACATGAGCCCCCTGCCTGCCAATCCTCAGTCAAAGTCAAACGACACCCTCGTTGGCTCAAACTCTGAGCTTGGGCACTGGGACGTTCACGCACGCGCTCCGTATCATCGGTATCAATTGGCACACCAGCAAATGCCTTCCAACACTGCTGGACACTTGCCAAAAACATACAAACAGCCTCAGACAGGAAGCTGATGATGACAGGTGGAAGATGGTGCGGCGCAATGTCGGAGGTGCACAGAGGCCATATAGTGATAGTACAGTGGAGTCCCAACTTTACATGGTGGCATCTCCGCCACGGCTCCAATTGGTGATCGCCGGTCGGTCGCCGTCCCAATCGCCGGTCCAAAAACACTGGATGTTCCATTTCTCACGTGTCCTACAGAAAATACATCCCTAGAGTGAGGCAGTAAGCGAGCGGATAACAAGAATAGGTAAACCGATTGGCAATTGACACACCAAATTAGCTGTGGGTACAGGGTATGGTCCAATCTGACAGTTCTGACCAGCGGAATTGCTTATCCGAACCCTTGGGAACGAGGTGTAAAGCGGTGAACACGTTGAGATGGGCATGAAAACCTTATCGTATTTTCATGATGAGCCTCCCTACCAGGTATTGAAACAATCACGAGGCAGAACTTGGTCTTAGGTAGTTCTCACGACGATATGAGCGTTTGCGGTCTCAATGTGGCCAGCACGCTGCACGCCCAATTGGACCATGTTGCAATTCCATTATATGATGGAAGGCGTCCGTGTGTCAGTGTTAGAGGAAGCCGGCCCGAAGACCAGCTAGATGCTCATCGCCGCATCGTGGTGTTAGGGCCTTGGGATCCCTTCGGACGTGCCAAAAACTCACGAACAAGAGATTCAGTGACTCGTCATCTATAATCTCGAATGGTGTTGAGTCACACTGCCAGAAGTGGCCTCGGGCTGAGCGGAGTCCCCGTCTCTAAGTTAGAACTCCGAGCTCCGAGGAGGAGACGAGGTCACGTGGACGCATAATTGCAATGCCCTTTTCCCCGGAAAAGGGGCAGTCAGACTATACCTGTAGGTGACTTAGACTTATCGGACTTTGAATTAGACTTATGGGACTTGCCTTATCTAGAATGTACTTTCCATCACCCAAATGCTACACTTTTGCAGTGTTTTTCGGTATTTGTACTAATGGTGTGACAGAGGTGACAGCGTGATTTTTTTTCTCTCGCGCTGTGCGCGAATTAATTAATTAGTTCTTGGCTTAGGACCTACAGGTATAGTCTGACTGCTCCTTTTCCTTGAAATACAACTGGAGTTGAGACCAGACCCAGTCATTTGTTGAGAGCCCCCAACAAAGAATGCCATCTGAGTATTGGATAAATGTAAGAAATTATCCTACTAAGAAAGTGAAACTCACAGCAATCGGCATCGCACCACATTTCTGCTGCTGCTCGAATGCCTCGATGATGGCATTGATGGAGTCACCAAACAGGCCTGTGGCATCTTCGCTAGAACATGTCGAATAACACTGTTAGGTCTTGTCCACTTAGCACAACAGCGACTTCGGCTAGCTGTTAGCTTGACTAAGCTCCGTACTAATTTCCCTATTTAGCTAGTCACATGATGTACCTCCGAGATTCACCGGCCGGTGGCACTGAGATCGACTGAGAATGTCAGCGCAGCATACTCAATGCTCCCTAATACTTCTCTACTGCATCATGGCTCGTACAGAAAGCCACTCGTCTTCGTCTTCCTCGGGGAGGTCAACTTGATCCTGCCATTCTACGACAGGCAT
>JBBPMO010001155.1:0-12115 GCA_038090315.1 Xanthoconium stramineum
TTAATAAACATGGTATCTTCACTTGCAAGTAAAATTGACATTGCGCTTCTTGGACATCGCCGAATGCCAAGGGCGTACACGTGTTTCCCATATGACTGGCTGGCTGTATACAATTTGCCAAAGGATTGATTCCGTTTCAGCTAGAGGGGCATGGTATTTAGCCTCACCTTTATAGAGAATAAAAGAATACATTATCCGTATTACATTTTGATTGAACCTCATGCGGTGCGTCTTCAGGAGAGAAAACAATCACCCTGTGGTGTTGCGAAGACAACAGCGTTTGGATACCCCTGGAGGTCGTGGTAGTTGAATAGATAGGCCTGACAAGAATTCGCCGTAATGCTGTGACTTATGGGTGTTTTGGAAATTCATGTCCGCGGAGTGACGGCTTGCATCATCCCTGCCAAGGTCTTGCGGTGTGTGCCAGTTCATGCGAGTCGCGAGTTGTCGCGAGTTCGAGTCGTTTCAGTACATATGCGTAAACTGCTGACATTGGGACAGTCTTCGACATATGTACATAGTCACGTTGCCTCGGGGACGTCGTTACGGGAGCCATGGGGTTTGTTTCAACTCGACAATGTGACAACAAAGGCGGCGTGAGACGACCTTTGACCTAAATTTTACTGGGCCCTAAGTTGGTCTCCGACTCGCTCGGAGTGCTTTGGTTTGCTTTCTGAGCATTGCGGTTCGTTTTCGTACTCGCATCGCCATTTTCTCTTCGAAATGGCAAACGATACGTTGCACTTCTTAACCACAAGTTGTGGGAATTTCTTGTCTCAATTAGACACAGTAGACAGCATTCAAGACGTGAGATGACAAGCGAGGAACGTCAGGAATCAGGAAGAATAGACTTCATTCAAGTTAGTCTCGTCACCTGACGTTTTTAGGAAGTAGATAGCGGCTGACGGGTCGGACTCTGAGTAGCCACGTCCCAAAACCAACGTAATTCTGCCGAGGCCACCTGACGAGACTACCGCATCGCCATCTCTTCTTTGTCGAGTTGTCAACCACATGGCCGAGGATATAACGTAAGGCATGCAACCCTACACACCCAACGATGAGTAAGGGACGAGGCGATAGGCGAACGGATTGAAGCAGTGCGTTCGAGATAGGTCCGTCGGAAGAATGCTCAGCAGCAACCAAAAGTCCGGCGACTTTGTCGGTTATTACACAAAAAGCACCGTGAGGCAAATAAAGGGATACCATATGGTAGAATGCACAACGTAACTGGTTAAAAGAAGGTCCCCCCGTGCTTGTCCGATAGAAGTGCAATAGGACCAACCAGTTTCGTCACGGCCAACTCGGGGTCATACGGTAAGGCGGTCAGCGTCCTGCCACGATCGCTGTACACCGCATGGTCGAGAGGCAAAACACGTTCCTTTGGCTCCTTCTCTTGCGACGAGCAGTGATGAAACTTTTCTGTACCTGTGAAACCAAACTGATGTATACCACAGCTCCGACGAGTTTGCAGCCCCGGAAAAAACAAGCTGGGACAAGAAGGGAGTAAAAAGATTCTGTATCAGACAATTGCGCTGGATATCTTGAACTGACATTCATGTGAGTAAATGACGGGATTTCCGAGTTTCAAAGTCACTAGCACCTTCGGAACCTTGGGTACTTAATTGTCCGAGTTATTTCTTGTTCGGGTTGGAACCTGTCCCCCACGGGTCCGATATTCTATGGCTGAAATTGATAACCAGCGAGCACAAAAGACAACGAACAGAAATGACCTTCTTGACAGCGGTGATGAGTACAACCCTCATACCTCATGTTGATGGCGAAGTCCATGAAAAACATACCACGGCGCGTTGTATCAGATTAATTTCTGGTGTGACGTCAATTAAACGGAGGTCATCCGTCTTCTCCAATAAGATGAGTAAGATGAGGCAGTCGTACTTCTTTGAGAAGATCATCCGCATTATATCACACTTGAAGGGGATCTGGACAACCAACGATCCATTCAAGAACATCGGGCTCACATGAACATCTGGATTCTGTGTTTCACTCACTCCACCGTTCTGTTTCACAGCATGTCAACGAGCATCAAGTATCAGTTCTGCCGAACCTTATTTTAATTGAAAATCCATGCATTTGGATCCTTCCATCATCAAAGGTACAAGTTACAATCGTGAATGAATACACACCGTGTGCTTAATCGTAGCGCTACATGCGATTGGGCACATACTTTGACAAATCCAATGTGATGAGAAAACGAGAACGTCGCGTAATTCACACGACCTCCCAGACTTGTCCCAGACGACCTACAATATGTCAGACCGACACAGCGGGCAGCTCGACGAATGACTCGTTTTGAACCACTGTTTATATCCCACGCAACGTCAACAATATCTCGATCAGAGAGTAGTTTAACATAAACTTGCCTTGTACAGACAACTCGCGTGGAATCGGTTCTTACATGTCTTGCACGGTTTCTGAGGTAAACTTGCGTCTATCACACTTATGATACTGCGAAACCGAAGACATAAACTAAGTCACGGCGACCATCCAAGGATAGGGGTTAATACATACGAATAGCATATCGCACACTCCACTTGACCCGAAAAGTGGAGAGTCACGTTCTTGGTGAACAAGGTCAGGGCATCGACGATGCGGCCATTCTGTCAGAAGTGAGTTACGTCGTGCTTCTCATTACGGTCGTCGACTTCACCTGCTGCCATACGATTTGTTGTACGCCAAGAATCCAAGCCCTCCACTTGTCCTCTGAGACACCCACCATCCTGGTGTCCCTCACTTCGAGCCTGTGCAGAGGCCAATCACTTGGCATCCGAATGGACAGCTCAAGGGGCTGCTCATCGACTGTGTATGAGGCGGTCACCTCACCGGAGGCTGGTGAAACCTTGATAGTGAGGTTCTCTGTCGTCGACAGTTCGGACGAGGCATCTGGTTGCCGGACCAGTGCCAATTCAGCTCTGATAATACCCGGAGAGAAGTAAGATGAAGTGTAGTCGACGACGCGCGTAAGGAGTTGTTTGTCAGTACAGTCCGAGATCCAGGAACGGATGAGAGCAGGGACGGTGAGGAGAGCTCGATAGTAGAGGTGAGCCGCTAACAGTTGCAAACTCAGTGGACTTTCTGGTTCGAAAGCTATCCAAAGGTTTGAACGCCAGTTCTGAACAAGAGAAATGTAAACATACTCTCCAGATAGAATTCGTCGACAGCCCACACGTCCAATTTGAATACTCGCTTTCCGCCAGTGAACAGTCCAAGAACATCGAATATATTCGGGATGAAATGTTGAGAAACGATGCCGAGGCTCCGCATATGATTGAAATAACCCAAACGAACTTTCATGGACTATGTCCAAGGTCAGTATAGTCTGCTTTCAACGTCATTAAGAGTATATACGCACCGCATCGATAAACAAGTCAAACGTGACCATCCATGCAAGCAGGTATCCGGACATTTCCTTGTTGTGCGGAATTGACTGTTCGTTCAGATCAAGCACCTCCCCCGAGTCAAGACTCTGCTGTAACATGGCGAGAAGCTCAGAAGGTAGCTCTACCTTCACCACGTCCTCCGTGTCGACACCAGCCTCGATTACATAATGTTCTGTTCGCTTTCGAGCAGCATTATGAAGCAAATGGTACCCCATTCGCTGTACTTGCTGAGATTGATCTCTCAGTAGGTGGGACATCTGCAACGTTTCTATTAATATGGAATAATGAATGGAAGGACATATGTTCTTACACTCGGTAATGTCTTCTCACTCATCATCGCAGATGGTATGTCTTGGATGACAGACAAAGCTAGTTCTCGACATAGCGTACGAGGTTCAGAGTAGGACATGCCAGCTGCATTCCATCAGACTTTGAATTATACGCAGATACGACCAATCGCCCACCCGTGTTAACAGCGACCACGTCTTTGATGATTCCTAATACCGCCGTTTTCCTCTCATCCCAGTTTGCGCGAAGAGGCTTGTTCGTCAGGGCAAGATCCTCAATCGCAATTACCAGCTTCAATGTCCTTCCAAGGGTCGTTAACGTTGCACTGTCCTCCAGAGAGCAATTCTGTGACATGTCATCACCCATCATCTCAACTTGAAGCAAACACGACGTACCTCCAGATTATTCTCGACCACATCCCAGATGAAATCCCAGTGCGACCCAGGAACGTTCTGCAAGATGGGAGCGAGGTGGAAAAACACCAGTGTCATGGCACTCTCCACGTCCTCATCGACACCGTCTCCGTCATCTCCATCAGCAGAGACCCATGCCTGACATGCCTTCATAACATTCACAGCACGTTGTTGTGGAAGGAAGACGACGTCGGAGTCAGGGTCTGGTGCCGTGGCGG
This sequence comes from Xanthoconium stramineum, assembly GCA_038090315.1. Classification (NCBI taxonomy): domain Eukaryota; kingdom Fungi; phylum Basidiomycota; class Agaricomycetes; order Boletales; family Boletaceae; genus Xanthoconium; species Xanthoconium stramineum. Next base: position 4,318 of record JBBPMO010001155.1, read on the forward strand.
CGAGTAATCGGAGGGCGATGAGACCCGTGGTGGATGCTGCGTCAGGACGAACACCGATGAGCGAAGCGGCTAATTCATTACGATATCTGTCAAGCTTAGGAGGCTCCGGCGCGTGTGCAGTAATGGACGACAATATGATGATGGCGGTCTGGAGTGCTAAAAAAGCATAAAAAAACGTATTAGCAAAAACGCGATCTTCAGACGCAAAACGGAGACAAACCGACCTGTCTTCTCCAACCTTCTCGCGAAGGTCAACCATAAATCGGCATCATCTTTTGTAGCGTCATTGAACAAGTACTGTAGCACCATGCCGAGCACCGCTGCATCCCTAACTCTATCTTTCTGCTCGGCACAGCGAACGATTTTGATGACAAACGACGCCAGACTTCCGTCATCAAGCGCAAGTGCGCCATCCTTGTTCATGAGGGAATTCACCACCTTGGCGTGCACACCATCTTCTACACGTCCCAGGAGATAGGTCGTCAACGATTTGACCTTCTCCATAACGTCCTCAAGATGGTTTCTCGTTAGATCGACCGTCATGACGCCATCTCGTATATCCTCCACGCGGAGGTATTCGCTTGCATAGAAGCCGAGAACAAGAATGTGACGTAGTGCCCAGAGATTTGACCGTGCAACGGTGCGTGAAGCGGTGAGGTGTGCAAGGAGAGCGGAAACGGCACGTGCGTACTTCTTGCATGTTGAATTCGAAAACCTGGGAGCGTTTGAAGAGGTTGGAAGTGTAGCGTCGAGGAGCGCCAGGCTCGGAGACGCGGTTGAAGAGGGGAGGGAAAAGGAATCCAGCAGCGTGTCCAATTCCTCGCGCGAAGGGAGAATGTCTCTTAGCGGATCAAGATAGATACCTGGAGGTGAGGGAGTAATGCATTGGATGATGTATTCTGGTCTGGATGGTGTTGGTCACGAGGAGCTTAACAAACGAACAATTTACTCACCTCGTCTCCACTTCTTCACCGAGGACGATACCTTTCAATTTCTCCTTCACGAGGCTGCTCACGACATCCCTCATGTCTTGTTGTTTGTCGCCCCCTTGGGAAATCCAAGAGCTCCATAGTATCTTTGCATCTTCCACCCACTTGTGGCTAGATGCTTCCACCTGATGGGGGATGACGTAGCCAAGTAAGAATATGCCAGTATAGAGTTCCGCTCCAATGTCTCCACTGAATTGATAACCAGAACCGGCCAATTCTCTCACAAGCATAACAGTGGGGCCAACCTCCGACATATCCGGAACTTCGTCTGGTTTGACTGAGATCCCGGATACACCAGCGAACCTCATTCTGGCGTCCACAAAGTCAGAGACGTTATTCGACAGCAGGGACGCGATCGTGGCCACACAGCCAGGTGAAATGAACGATACTAACGGTACTTCAGAATCGAACCAGAAATAGACAACTGAACCTCCTTACCAGGGGCACTCAACACTCTCGCTGCTGTTACCTCCTCATTTTTCTGACTACCCACTGCTATGACATTGCACACTAAACGTTCTAGTAGTTCGTCCATTTCGTCGTTCGCTCCTGCGAGATGTGCTGGGAGCGAGGCGACGGCAAGCGCGGACAGCAACGATAGCGCTACTTGCGTGGGAGAAGACGCCACTGCCCCGAGAAGCTCTGTCCAGAACGTTTGTGTCTGCGACTGCCCTCGGGACTGATCAGATGATCTATATCGGTGCCCAAGGTATGCCAACACTCCTTGAGTTGACACTTGCAGAAGCGCTACAGGATGCGCGACAAATATAGCGTCGATGCGAGAAGCAAAGGGCCCGTCATCAAAAAGGGAGGGACCAAATGTATCCATGAGTTTCACAAGTACTGCAAAAGGAGTCTTGACAATGTTCACGACCAGCGTCTGATCCGAAGAGCCCAGGGCAGTTTCGAGGGACTCGATGACCCTTCGTATATAAACTTCTACTGCGTCACGTGCCTTCTGACCCGCGTGAGTCCCAGGTACGAACGTGGAAGTGCAGTTAGAGAAGAAAGTAGGTGCGAGGTCAAGTGCACCATCAACGCTATGGGGGGAATCAAGGATGACTGAACAAAGCGCATCAAAGGCCGCGTCGAACACATCTGCGAATGTGGTCAGGACTCATGAGACGGAAGAACGAACGTAACACAATCGACACCAACGCACCGTCCCCGATCTTTCCAACTCTTTCCACTGCGCGAACCATGATTCTAGTAGCTTCAGTCTCCTCGACCCGCAGCCGCTTCGTGACAAGTTCAGTCCACAAACGGGAAAATTGGGATGCAAGAAGGATTTTTCCATCATCATTCGCATGTATGGCCGCATTCTCTGCGAGCACTGCTCGTCGAATGATGAAGACGAGGCATTCAGTGAGTGCCATGAGCCACGACAAGGCTGTTGCTCGTCTGTCGAGGAGTCCCGCATCAAGCGGCGCCCAGAAAGAAGCAAGAAGTTGTGAGATAGGATGAATATTGAGTCCCAGTTCATTGTCCTCTTTGTCACCCACAGACGAGGCAGAGGGTAGAGTAGTAGGAAGAATCTACGCGTGTCCATGTTCAGAGCGGAGCTCAGGATATACGAAGTGAACCATACCGATTTAGGGATGCCAGCCAACACCACCAAAACCAATGGATAACCTTCTACAGGAGACCCAGAACATCCTAGCTCAAGGAATTGCAAGAATTCTGTGTACGCTTCAGATGTTGCTTGTCCAATTAGAGGGACCTCGGGAGAGACGTGTATGACACCGTCATCACCATCGCCCCTTCCGGATTCGGTGCTTGACTGGGATTCAGTATCCGAGTCCGGGTCCGAGTCCGAGTTGTCACCCTCCGCGACTTCGACACTGATATCAAAATCGCTGTAACCTCTCGATGCACTTTCCACGTCGATCGACCATGCCTGATTGTAGTCTGCGCGATCGTAAATGACACTAGACGATGACGCATCTGCACAAATGTAAGTCGTACCTTTGAGGAAGATCATCAAAGGACCCCCTAGTGATGTTCGCACGCTAGCATCGGTTTCGACCCAGGCTGAACGCAATACAACCGTGCTTAAGACTCGGATAAGTGGTGCAGGTAATCTACCTGATGCCAGAAAACGTCAGCACGACGACGAAAGTTTGTGTATGCGCTGTTAGTTCATGCGAAACGAGGTGTCTTACTCTCAGATAGCCCGAAGTGAATGTATAGAACAAAAGGAAGTGCGAAGCACAGAGAGGACAAACCTTTGAATACTCTAAGTAGTGACCCCACTAGTACCCACGCCGCTCGCCTGACTTGGGGCTGGCCTTGACCGAATGAAGAGACAGAAAATGGACAAAGTTGGTCGCTGACTGGACCTGGACGAATCAAGACGGTCGCAGGATGAAGAGTAGACCAAAACGCGAGAGATGTTAGGGGTGTTGTCCAGATGGGGAGGTCAGTCACAGAGGCAGAACTCATTTCAGGCCAACTCTCTGAATGATCTGCGTTAGCAGATGGGCACATACGGAAGACGAACGCGGAGACGACAAAGACCCTCTTATCGACTATTAACAGGGAAAGGTCCGACGTACCTAGGATCCACCTGACAACGCCCAAGGCGCCCACCCTTAATCTTCCAGCCCGATCTAGGTCATTCTCTTCAGCAACGTTGTCACCCGCTACCCGATCAGGCAGCGAAGATGGGGCCGAAGACGATGAATCAGGAGACGGAACATATCGACCACTTTTCTTATGTTGTGGTTGTGGAGTGGAGCTCCCTTTTCTGCCATGATGCACGGCTTTGCCTTGTGTTGCACCCCTGCCCTGCGGGGAACCTTTGTGAATCTGTTGAGGCGAAACTACGGGAGGAACAATAGGGGCAGGGTTTAAAGCGTTATGGAGGCCCTGTGGATCGAGGACGGTGTGAAGAACAGATTTGAAAAGGGAGGCGAGAAGCTGAGGATTAAGAGTGAACTTTGGTTGGGGTGCGGCGCGTTGGGTCTGAGGAACAGCACGATGTCCATCTTGATTATCCGCGGCGGGACCGGGGGTCGTGATAAAGTCCGCCCACGACCTCATGCCAACAGCAGTGACGCCTCGATCAACGTCGTGTGCAAGCATTGCCCATGTCCCTAAGAGTGTCTCCAGCTCACCTTGAGATGCGACCTCGTTGGTCCACGCAAGGAGGGCTGCGCGTGCTGCACTGAGACGGAGGAGGGAAAGATGGAGAGAGGCAGCAAGAAGGCGAAGACGCCGCGATGGGTGGGTGAAGAGAACCGGGACACGATGGAGCTGGAAAGGTGTTAGTCGTTCGCGAAACCAGCTGTAATTGGAGACACACCCAGACTGGCAACATCTTGACGACCATGCCCGCCTTTCCACCCTCATCTCCATACTGATCATGGTGATAGTCGCGCGCAGCCTGTTCTCTGATCGCATCTTCAACCAACTTTGTGACTTCCTCTATCGCTTTCCCTCGTGTAATGACATCTTTTTTTCCTAATGCCCTGAGAACGACGACGAGCTCCGGCGGCAACAAGTGAACAAGACCGGTGGTATCGAGTGGATCGGGGACTGGTGGGGCAGGTTTGATTGGTGGGATGTAGGCCTTCTTGCGTTGCTCTTTCGCTTCCCTCTTGGACACCTTCTTTCCTCCCTTTGGCTTTGACTGCTTAGGGACTGGTGAAGGTGGAGGTGCGGACGACGATCCTTGTGCGGCCTGGGCAGCTTTGCGTGCGTTCTTTTTGCGCGTACCCGAAGATGCAGACGATTTCTGGCCTTTGGTCATCGTGTGCGATATCAAGTTTCAACACATGATCTGATTAGAAGAAGTCCAGCCCCGGGTTGACTCGGTCCGCCATCCTCTGCTGACAATGCTGTTTACATATTCTTCACTCTCAGATGGTCTCTACACATCATCAGTGGAATACATAGCCGAGAAAACTTCCCGCTACCAATTTCCTTAGGGTTAGTTTGCTGATGCCGATGTACTCCCAGTTTTGCCTTCATTGACATAGTCTAATACTAAACCTTGATAACATCATACCACTGAGTGACCTGGTTGTCGACTTTATTCAAAGTCTACTATACCTACACCCAAGTCGGAGTCACTACGTGTGGTGTATAGCATTCTCCCTCCCGTATAATCAAAGAACAAATTTGACCATTCCTGCGGTTTGGCACGAGGCCAGAGTGGGTGCGGTCTACCAATGACTCCCACGCACCGTTCACCCGTCGCGTCAATGCTGAATTTGCGAAAGCGTTGATCCAAAGTATCGTCGCTTGCGCACAATCCCCGAGCGAGACCCACGGGAGATGCTTCAACTATATTTCCGATATAGTCAAAGTAGAGGTCGGGAATGACAAACACGAGATGCGTCTCGATGGATATGGGCAGAATATCCTCGGTTGAGTTTTCTGACAACGTGAGGTCGGTGCATTCGAATCGCCTTTCGGCAGTGGGGCCGTGTAGATGTAGATGGGTATGCAAGAGCCTTAGATGCGTTGACCCAGTGATGGGATCGATGACTGGGTCTCGGAGGAGGGACCACTGCCCCGACCTTTCATACACGATGACTGCCTGGTGTGAGAGGCGAAGCTCATGCAATTCCTTTTGGTCTGGAATGGTGTATACTTGTACTAGCTGCTTATTGGTGGAAGATTTCTTAACGGCATGAACCACAACGATGTACGTGGTCGTAAGGACGATCCCCTCGTAAGAACAAGCTATCGTCTGCTAAGGTAAGTCCTTTTCATTTAGAGCAGTAGAACCAGCATACCATTTTGTGTTCGTCACCGAGCTTTGGAAACTTATAGAAAGTGTGATCCCGTGTGTCGAGTATCACAGCGTTCGTAGGTTCATCTTCCTCAAAAGTGAACACAAATGGCGTATTGCCACCTTTGACCCAGACAGGTGAAATGCTATCCGAACGATACGGAACATTGAAAGTGATGGGCCCAGATAAATGCCCTGAATTATCATCGGCATGAAACTCGTACAGCTTCCTAAGGTGAAACCTTATGAGGTATCCTCGAAAAGTTCAGTGGTAGTACATACAATTGTTCCGAACGGCGGACTCCCACGTACAGCAGGGTTCCCCGGGTCGATGTCGCACAACATGCATCCCAATCCATCGCCCAGTGGGCTGGCTCGGATAGTGCCTGTTCAGCACCAGTATTAATATCGCGCAACACGAACTGGTCCGATTGCTGGGCGATCATCCACCTCCCACAGAGTAACCTACACGCTCCATTGGATCTTGGGAATTTCAGTGAACGCTTAGAGAGGACCTTCATGGGTTGTGATGTCCATCGTTGAGCCAATCGGGCCGAACGAACAAGGGCGCGTTGGAGGAACTCGGTCGAATGCCAAGAGAATGGCCCAAGTGGTCGAAGCAAGCGTGAGTCGGCATACAGAGTGGTCCAAAATGAGTGATCATTGATGATGGCACAGAACTGTTTAGAGACCTATGTATGTAAGAGACTGGTAAGAATAAAAACGCAAGTCGTCAAGGAAAAGGGGACTGTACTCTTTGTAAAGGGATGATGTCTTGAGGGCTCAACAGGAGTAGAATTTCACGAGTGATCTCCACTGGGAAAGCCTGAAGAGCACGGGGGTCGACGTCGGTACCAGAGGCGCAGTGCATGGAGGGTGACTAAACCAAGCAAGGTTCCGTGCTTGTGGTCTGCGCAAGTTGCGGAATCTTCAGGCGGGGCCGTTGAATATGAATGTTGGAGCTTGGAGGGCACGAAAAAAAAAAAACAGGTGGGCGTCACTGTGAGTAATATTAATTGCGGACCGCCCGGTCCGCTAGGTTAGGTTTCGAACTCCGCTAGGACCTAATCGCCTCACACCTACTTATACTGTACCATTTCAATCGATTCGTCAGTCACGCGTCACACGGACGTCCAAATTGACGAAATTTCATGTTTGTCATGCATCACAGGCCCAATTGACAAAATTTTCTGGGGAGTGCCAATTCTGGTATTTATTTAGAGTTCTAGTTTGCCTTGCGTTTGTGTTTCCCATGCTCGAGTTCCTCTTCCACCTCCCTTGCGATCTCCTCACCCCCACATAAATCCAATGATTTGGCCTCCAGTACCTCCAACTTCAATTCCTGGCACTACCTTCAAGTTGGTAGCCACCTGAAGGATCGACACAGCGCTATCGTCGGTGAACATTCGTTTGCCCGCGCGTCTCTCACCTCCACTAGGCCCTTTCAAGCCTGGCCACTTGTCTCCCACCTAACCATGCCAATTTGGGCGCAACTGCTCGGTCCTACCTCCACCAGGTCCTTTTGAGCCCAATCGCTCATCTCCGACCCAATCGGTGTCCATTCAAGTGCAACTGTTCGTCTCCTGCCTCCACCAGGCCCTTTCGAGCCTGACCGGCTTGTCTCCCACACAACCATGTCAATTTGGGTGCAACTGCTCGGTCCCACCTTCATCAAGTCCTTCCGAGCTTGATCGCTCGTCTTCCACCCAACTGTCTCAATTCAAGCCCCACCACTCGTCCCCTGCTGCAGCCGTGTCCTCTCGAGTGCAATCGCTTGTTCTCTATGTTTCTCTGACTCACACACTCAGACAGGGCATTCACAACTTGTTTCATTGTCGTACTCCCATCAGCAAAACACCTTTTTTGGAACAGCAGCCACAGGGCTGACAGCATCTTACAGCATGACAGCTCGGCAGTGTCACAGGTTGACAACCGGCTCCAGCACGACAGTACATCACCAGGCACACACAGCCCCACATTGTCACACTCCAATAGTGCTACAGTAGTTACAGTACGTATTAGCTACTAAACCCTAATAGAGTGTACACCTTATTTTCTAATATGCCGTGGA
>JBBPMO010001156.1:0-12089 GCA_038090315.1 Xanthoconium stramineum
AAAGCTGGTTCCCCCTGTTCCCTCACTCATCCATGGATGACTGGCATATGACCAATGACTACCTATACTTCAAAGGCCATATGTATATCCCCCCACACGAACGGCAGGCCATCGTCCAGTCCATACATAATTCCCCCACCACAGGACATGCAGGACATTTCTGAACCAAAGCCCTGCTAGAAAGAGACTTCTGGTGGCCGGGCCTCTCCTCATTTGTCAATGCCTTCATATCTGGATGTGCAGTATGCCAACAAAACAAAGTCAACCATATCACCCCACTCATCCCCCACTTACCCCCATCCCCTCTTTCTCTCCCCTACCATTCAAACAACTCTCTGTCAACCTTGTCACCGACCTTCCTCCTTCAAACGGACATGACTCATTAATGGTTGTGGTCGACCACAGCTTTACGAAGGGGGTAATTCTCATTCCTTGTTCAAAAACCATAGATGCTGCCAGAGTGGCCAAACTTTTCCTCCACCATGTGTTCAAACACTCCGGCCTCCACAACTCCTTGATATCTGACAGAGGCCCACAATTCACATCCACCTTCACCAGAGAACTAGCACATCTCCTCCACTACAACGTCAAACTCTCCACCGCATATCACCCTCAGACAGACGGACAAACTGAATGGACCAATCAAGAGGTTGAAATCTATCTCTGCATCTTCTGTGCCAACAACCCTCAGAAATGGACAGACTTCCTTCCCACCACTGAGTTTCATCATAACTCCGTCCCCCATAGCTCCACTAAAGTTTCACCGTTCTCCTTACTACATGGATATGAACCCAGAGTATACCCCTCCTTGGGAAAAACCTTCCTCCTGGCCCTTGAGAACTGCTTAATGACCCTGGAAGAAGCCTGGAAGGAAGCCCTAGCAGCACACAAAACAGCTCATCAGATCATGAAAGAATGAAACACCCAGAACTTCTCCCCTTGGAAAGTTGGAGATAAGGTGTGGTTGGAGGCAGCGAACCTCTGTCTCAACTATCCCTCTAGGAAACTTGCTCCCAAACGACAGGGACCCTTCAAAATATCTCAAGTGCTTTCCCCCCTCACCTACCATCTCCACCTACCATCCACCTGGAAAATACATGACGTCTTCCATGCCTCCCTTCTTTCCTCCTACAAGGAAACTGAAGCACATGGTCCAAACTTCTCAAAACCACCGCCTGACCTAATTGGTACCAAAGAAGAATACGAGGTCAAACAAATCATCTCACACTGCAGTACCTCAGGATGTCGCAGGTACCTGACCACATGGAAAGGATACTCTTCATCAGAAAATACCTGGGAACCTGAATCTAACCTCCGACACGCACCGGAAATACTCGGAGCTTATAAACGGATCCACCAGCTCAGCTACTTAACCACAACACCATGCCCTTCATTCGACCACATGACAACGCCCTCCCCATCAGGTGGATTGATATTCCCTGGAAACTGGATCTCACCAAGTACCAACTCAAATACCTTCGGCTCCACAACCTTGACCTCAACCATGCCAAAACCCACTCCTGCTTCTGTAAGGAGCCCAGTTGCCCCATCCACTACTAAGACTGCAGGACAAGGCGTCTCTTCGTGAGTACCCCCCTGTGCATGCCTGTGGCTGCTCCTGTTCCCTACACCACTTCCCCTGATCCAACCATCCCTGTCACCGTTACTCTATCCGTCTACTTCACTGCCCTATTAATCTCTGCTTGTATTCTTAGATATTTCCACCTACACTCAAATCCCCCACCATACGAATGCCATATCTCCCAGTCACTCCCTCTTATGAACCTCCCCACTCGCCCCTGCCTGACTCTATCCCCATTCAGGTCTGCCTCCTCCCCACATCTTGTATCCATGCTCTTTTCATCCTCATCATTGCCACCCCTGCCATCTTCATTGCCATTGAAGGACTCTTGTCATACCAGCAGGACGTCCCTTGCCAACTCCTGGTCCAACTCCTCCATCACGTTGCCCTCACCCAACTCCAGCATTTCAGAGAATGCCCAGTTGATCTCCCCCTTCACACCACCCTCTCCTTGCTACCAGGGCCAATCCTCGACCTCCTTGTCTCCCACTCCTTTCACCAATACTTGGAGGAGCTTCCCACCAACGTCCTCCACCCCGCCTTCACCGAAATCTTCCTCTCTCACCCAAGCCAAACAGCACAGTTACTTGGAACAAGTCGGACTTCTCCCCTCCCCTGTTGCCGTACCCCTGGCCCTTCACATCTCATCCCCACCCCCCTCCCCTGCCACTAGCTCAATAGACGCTGACAATGTCATCCGAATCCAGATCATCGAAGGCCAATGGATCACTTCCTCAGCATCCAGAGTCCTCGTTCAACGCTCTCGCTCCACCTCCCCCAACACCCAATGTTATGTTTGCTTGGATTTCGGTCACTACAGGCTCTTCTGCCCAATGCACATCTGTTCTACCTGTGGGGAGGCGGCACCTGGCCATGTGGCACATCATTGTTTGGAGACCCAGTGTAATCTCTGTCATAGATGGGGACATTCTGATGATGTTTGCAATCCGCTTACCCAGCTGGACATTCGCCACACTTATGGAGGAACTTACTCTGACGACAACAACCTCAACACCCTTGTGGATGACAACTAGGGGGATGGTACGTATTGAGCCTGGGGCTCCAGTGTACGAGGGGGGTAATGTTACAATTTTCTTCCTTACTCACATGTTCTTCCTTGTCTCTGTAGTACGATATCCTTACTTCCACTTTGCTCCTTCACAAGAAGAGATCAACCACTACTTACTCGCCTTCCCATCATATTCCTCTTCATTTATCATTCCTCTCTAGTTTCTTATCTTATCACAGGACTGTCTCTCCCCTTGATTATCTCTCTCACGATAGTCATGTTTCCCCAACATTCCACCAAGTTCTATGACCTTCCACTTAGGTAATCCATAGTACTTAAATACCCGCTCAGCCTGTATTTCCCTCTTCATTCTTGTTCTACGCAATCACAGTGTCAGCCTTATGAATCCGCAATCCGTCTGATTGTGACCTTGTCCCCTTGTCTCTTGTTTCAAACCTTAGCCTTACTTTGAGGACACTGTGTCTCTTCGTGAGTACCTCCCTCAGAGTAAGTATTCTTAACCTCAATGTAAGTCTGTTGACTCGTGTAACAGCTAGAGTCTCTGACTCTCCTCTGAACACTATTCAACTTCATTGCTGTGTAATGTTAAGTCTTACCTTTGAGTTATCTCTGCATTCTGAAATCTGGGACAAAGACTTGACAAGGGTGCAGTGCTCCTCTCTGAGTCACTGAAGCCAAGTCCTGTCAGACACTAATCTCTGGATGTTCCAGAAATAGTTCCAGAGTTGACCTGGTCTTAATAGTGATGCCCAAAGGGAGGCAGATGCCATGCATGCAACATCTGCACATTGCCATTGTACCCTGGTTGTCTACAAGAGATATGTACACAGTGGCATACACCACCATTCATTAGTAAATCCCTTGTTTTCTCACAGTGTTGACAGTCACTACAGCATTGTGACAGCATCTTACAGCATGACAGCTCAGCAGTGTCACAGGTTGACAACTAGCTCTGGCTTGACAGTATATTACAGTATGTATTAGTTTCTAAACCATAATAAAGTGTACACTTTATTTCCTAATACCTCATGGACTTAAACAAAAATTTGCCATGCATGTCACATGGCCTGTGTTGGTTCCCCAACTTGCCTATCTCCTACCTCCACCTCAACTGTGACCCAACCACTCAGTGCTCAGCACCCATCTCCTGCCCCTACCTTGTCCATTTAAGCAAAACTGCAGTCTGCTTGCCTCCCACTATCACTGTGTCTGTTCAAGCACAACCACTCATCTCCTCCCCCAACAGTGTCCATTCAAGTCCGAATGCTCATCACCCACCTCAACCAGAGCCCTAATGCTCACTTCTCCTTGACCATGTCCAATTGAATGCAGTCATTTGTCTCCAACCTCTGTCATCTTGAATTGAGCCTGAATGCTCACATTCCACCTCTACCATGTCCATTCAAGCACAATCACTTATTTCCCTCTCAAATTGAGCCCAAATGCTCACTTTCTGCCTTCACTATGGCTGTTTGAGCACAATCACTTGTCTCCCACTTCCGACATGTTGATTTGAGCCCAAGTGCTCATCTGCCCCCACCATGTCTAATTGAGCACAATCACTCATCCCCTACTTTCATCATCTCAAAACTCTCACCTCACATCTCCACCATGTCAATTTGGGCCCAACCACTTGTCTACCACCCCCACTGGATCAATTTGAGCACAATTGCTCATGTCCCACCATATCCTCTCAAGCTCAATTGCCTGTGTCCCACCCCCACCATGTCAATTTGAGCCTGATTGCTTGTCTCCTGCCTCCACCACATTCCTTTGAGCCCAACTGCTCATCTTCCATCAAAACTGTCAATTCAAGCCCAACTGCTACCTCCACTGGGTCAATTTGAGCCCAACTGCTTATTTCCTGCCTCCACCACATCAATTTGAGCCCAACTGCTTGTGTCCCACCCCCACCATGTCAATTCAAGCCTGACAGCTCATGTCCCACCTGTCATATACCATACATCTGACCAAGCCAACTCTGACCCTACTCTGATGTTATAGCCATGAATTCTGACGTATTCTCACCCAGGACTTACTTCCAGACCTCTGGACATGTATTAGGGTTTCCTCTTGTCATCCTCCATTTTGGTTACCCCCTGTTGAATCCTATGAACCTGCACCACAGTTCTGCATTCCGGACAGCCAGTGCGCAGCCTTAGCATTCTACATCTGTTCCTGTTATTCAGCCCCATTCTCTGTTACCAATCCTGTACACCTCCATAGTATAAGTACTGTACCCCCAAGCCATGTATTCCCCTCAGTTCGAATATCAACTAAGATTCCACTCCCCTCTGATCCTCCACTAGAGTCTCTGACTCTCCTCTGAACACTACTCGACTTCATCGCTGTGCAACTTTAAGTCTTACCTCCGAGTTATCTCCATGTTCCGAAATCCAGGACAAAGACTTGACAAGGGCACAGTGCTCCTCTCCGAGTTGCTGAAGCCAAGTCCTGTCTGACACTAATCTCCAGACATTCCGGAGATAGTTCCAGAGTTGACCCGGTCTTGACAGTATATTCGAACTCATACTTGTCAAAGTCTCTATCACCACTACACTATGGCCATCCGCTCTCACACTTGTACTCCCAGCACACCCATTTCAACCCAGTCTGTATCTGACCATCTGGCTCCCCTCAGCATCTTTACTAGTCATCGATGTACTGTGGAAATTGTTGAAGATTTCTGAGGATTCTCCATCCATCATCCTTTCAGTTCTGCCTCCCACATCCGACCTCCACGATGTTCTCCTGTATCAGGAACTTCCCAGTCCTCAGTTATCAGAGACCATGACACTGCTCATTCCAGTCGCAGGTCTAGTTGACAAGAACACCCCTTTCATGCTCCTAGCAGCATTCCGGAAGTTCTGGACCTTCCAGGAGATGATTCCTCCAAAAATCCGGACTTTGATAACCTCCTCCCTGATCCCTCCCACTCAAGAGCCCAGCATATCCCTCAGGATCCACTGGCACAACTTGCAAGTGCAATCCAAAGCCTTGCTCATTCCTCCCATTACTCCTTCTCCAACTCCACTTCACATACCAAGGTCCAAGAACCTGACCAGTTTGATGGGACAGACTCCCGTAAACTCCGGGTTTTCCTAGTTCAATGCGAGTTGAACTTTCAGAACCGCCCCAAGGCTTTCTGCTTGGACTGTGCCAAAGTCACATTTGCACAGTCCTATCTCAAAGGGATTGCCCTTGAGTGGTTTGAACCAGATCTCCTACAATCCAACCCCACCTCCATCTTCCGTCCCCTCTGGATGGATAACTATGCAGAGTTTGTCTTGGAACTCCAGATGAACTTTGGTCCACATGATCTAGTCAGAGATGCAGAGCATGAACTCTGAAATCTGTCCATGAAAGATGGACAACGAATCAACAAGTATGTGGTTAAGTTTAACTGCTTGGCCACCCAAGTCCATGGTTATGGAGAAGGTGCACTCTGTAGCTGCTTCTACAATGGTCTGCCAGACCACATCAAAGATGATATGTCATGTGTTGGCAAGCCTGCCACACTCTCTGGAATGTGCAGCCTAGCGCAGTCCATTAATGCACGCTACTGGGAGCGTAAATCCGAGCTTGACCGCACCTCCATGCACTTTCCCAAAGTCACTCCAGCCCCATCTGAAACATCCAGCACCCCCACTTCTACATCCACATCTGCACCCATACCCACCTCTGACCCTGAATCAGGTTCCACCTCCGACTCAGAAGACTCTCCAGAGTCTACTCCTGCTCCCCCAAAATTAGAATCCCCAATTGGTGAGGATGGCAAACTCACTACCATCGAACGTCAGAGACATTTCGACCTCCACCTCTGCATGTTCTGTGGCCTTCCAGGACATCAGGCCTGGGAATGTCCTAAATCCAGTTCCCAGGCTGCCATGGCTCATTCTGTGCGAGCAACTCCGAAATCAACTCCAGCTTCCTCCAATTTGGAGGCAACCAACTAGTCTGATCTCTGATACGCACAACAAGGAGTAGCATTGCCACCTACTGTGCTATTCAACTCAACGCATCCACTCTCTTCAGCCATCCAATTCCCAGTCCTCTAGGTCATCAACATCTTGATCTCATTCTTGGCCAGAACTGTGGAACCCTCTGTTTCCAACCTCCATGCCTTGATGGCATCCCATTTCCAGGATCTCCGGATTGTTCTATGAACTCCGGATGAACTCCTTCACCTCCTGATACACCTCCTGCAATTCTGGATCTCCATACTCCAGAGTTACTCTAATCTCTCTGCCCATCCTTCACCCCTACTGTTACTAGGTGATCACTCTGATCGCACTTCTGTGCAACTCCATTGGATCCCCCTGTCCCCTTGATTCTTGGATTCCACTGACTCACTCCTAACACTCCGTTGAGTGATGAGTTGAGCAGTACCTTATTCCGTTCACCTGGACATGGATGCCAACACCTTCTGAGCTCGACTCTGTGCCTTTGGGCAAACCCCTATGGCAACTCCGACTACTCCGATCCACCTTTAACACCAGACCTCACTCCTCTCAACTCCAAACCTATCACCATCAATTCCTTTCCTTTGTACCTTCTTCATTACTAGACGCTGGGACGTCTAGCCTAAGAGGGGGATAAGGGACTCTGCTTGGACCTCCTATACCTAGGTCCAGTGCATCTCCTGTCCATTCCAGCTCGCATCATCCCTCATAGACAACATCTGCCCCATTCCTGTCCTCTGAGGTTCTTGATGAATCATCACTCCAACTCTCAGAACAACAAAGTTGCATTTACAACTTTTGTACATGTGTTCTACCTACTCCGATCTGCCCTCCCACTCCATTCTGCATCCTCTGAATCTGACTCCATTCCACCACTCTCTACATCTTCCACCATCATTTCTCCTAACTCCATTTCCACCCCTCCTGCTCCTGATTCCTCTTTATCTGATTCCTCCAACATCTCCACTCCGGACCTCACACTTAGAGCACTAAGGTCCAGTCCAGTCTGGTTTCCACTTCCAGAAGGAAGCAACCAGACCACACCAATCCTTTTTCATCCGGAACAACTTCGGACCAATCCTCTGAAAGACCAGTCCACAATCAATCAGCGCATGATCACTCCGCTTGGACATAGCAGAACCAGATATGCTCTGGACTCCAGGCTTTCCATTGAGCCACGGGTCATGCAATTCCGCCCTGCTGGGGCCATCGCATTCCTGAGCCAGCCCCTCTTGTCAGTTCGGGGTCTAGATCAGCCCACTGCCTTGGCTCGACCAAGCCTGCTTCTCCATTTTTTTCATTGCATATATGGGCAATTTCATATGACAATCCCGTCTATGCCACAGGAACAGTGGCAAAGTGCCACCAGGCAAACCAGGCATGAGAATGTTGGTACATCCTTGCACCAATTCATGCCTTTTCCCTCATCCATCTGACATTCTTACTGATCACCATGTTCAAGTGCAGAGAGAACTGTCCACAGACTTTCTCATCTCAGAGAGGCCTCACCCAACATTGAACGGCATGCGTGACACATCAGTCAGACAATGCGCTGCAACTCACCAGATTGAGCACATCCTTGCAGTGGCCTGGAAAGTAAGCAAGGTCTTCCAGTGAGGTGAGTAACGAGACACTGAGACTACATTTATTAATGTTGACCTTATGTTCTACAGCTCAATTCCCCTCAACATCCTGCACTTCAACATGGCTTCCAGATCCAGGCTGCATGCCCGGCCGTGAATCCAACCTTGTGCAACCCTATCACTGTTACAATTTTCTTCCTTTCTCATGTGTTCTTCCTTGTCTCTGTAGTACGATGTTCTTATTTCCGCTTTGCTCCTTCACACGAAGAGACCCTCCATTACTTACTTGCCTTCCTGTCATACTCCTCCTCATTTACCATTCCTCTCTAGTCTCCTCTCTTGTCACAGGACTGTCTCCCTCCTTGATTATCTCTCTCACGGTAGTCACGTTTCCCCAACCTTCCACCGAGTTCTACAACCTTCCACTTAGGTAATCCGTAGTACTTAAATACCTGTCCAGCCTGTACCTCTCTCTTCATTCTTGTTCTACGCAATCACAGCATCAGTCTTACAAATCCACAATCCATCCGATTGTGACCTTGTCCCCTTGTCCCTTGTTCATAACCTTAGCCTTGCTTTGAGGACGCAGTGTCTCTTCATGAGTACCTCCCTCAGAGTAAGTATCATTGACCTCAACGTAAGTCTGTTGACTCATGTAACAATCACTGGTATTCCACCAGCTCATGCCTCCTCCCAGATCCCGGCCTTGCGCCTGGCCTTGACCTTGTGCAATCCTACCGCTGGTATCCCACCAGCCCATGCCTCATCCTTGCACGATGTTGCTGCCACTGTCAATGTCCCCCAAGGCTCATCCTCATCTGAGCCTATTGGCCCGAGGAATCGCAGAATGCCTGTGAGGTATCGAGACCAACTTCCTGAGCCACCTGTGTCAACACATGACCCACCACCACCACCTTTGATCGTCTGGCATGTGTTCCTGCATGTATTTGACACCTTCCACACTCACTTCAATTGCTTTGGAATAGCTTGCGAATACTGGCACTGACCAACACATGACCCGGATACATTCATTTCCTCGGATGATCTATCAAACATGATCCAGAAACCATCGCCCATCCACCTAGTCACCATGCAAGGGGAGAATCAACCACCTTCACCTTGGGCCAATATGACAATATGGTGCCTCATGACATGGGCAATCACCAGCAGTCATCAAAAGTCCACATCGGAGGTGACAAGACTGGTGCACAACATTCTTCAAGCCCCTGACTTTAGCATTGAAGAACTATCAGGATTTGATGCACGTACAGAGACCCACTGCTTAGATGCAGCCCAGAACACTGTATGCAAGGATGACCCCTTCAGCCAGGACAAGTGGCAATGCAGATCTGTGAACATTGCCATACCCACTCGAGAGAAAAACCCAGCAGGAAATGGGAAGACCTTCACGATCGAAGGATTATACTATTGTCCATTACTCGAAGTTATACGTGCAGTGTTTGCTGAAGTCTCATCAAAGTCGTTTCACCTCACCCCTTTCAGAAAGGTGGGGAAGCCATTTGTCATCCCTTTGATTTCATTGATTGGTTTGCTCCCAAGGTCTGGAGGTCACCGCACACCAGAGAAGAGCAACCTGTTTACGATGAACTTTATACCTTGGATGCATGGAATCAAGCTCAAGATGAAATTATGAAGCAAAGAAGAACAGACGGTTGCCAGTTAGAGAGGGTTGTGGCAGCGTTGACACTGTGGTCTGACTCAATGCGTTTGGCTACATTTGGTCATGCATCTGCGTGGCCGGTGTATCTCTTCTTTGGAAATTTAACAAAGTATGCTCGTACAAGTGGGGAGAGAGGAGCTTGTCATCTGATTGCATTCATACCTCATGTAAGTATTGATTGTGCTAGGACTTGCGGCCTGAGATCTTAGACGTGTTCCAGCTTCCCAATTCCATACACCATTTTCTGTTGGAACATTCCAACACAAAGAACAAGAGTGACATGCTTGCCCACTGCAAATGAGAACTCGTTCATGCTGTCAGTGGAGGGCTCTGCTTGACGAGGATTTTGTGGAGGCTTACAAAAATGGTATAATTGTCAAGTGTTTCGATGGCGTTGTCAGATGGGTTTATCCACAGATATTCATGTACTCCGCAAACTATCCCGAGAAGTAAGGCCAAATTTCATACCTGAGTTTCACTGCCTGACTGGAAAGCTAGGGTGCTGCTTGCAACAATTCGAGACAAAGGGATCTGCCCATGTCCACATTGTTTGAAGACAAGCTTCCACCGACTCAGGTACCTTAGTGACATATTGGGCTGACTGTCTCATGCTTGAAGTTATTTTTGGCAGAAAGTCATTGATGCCCAGCAGGCCATCTACGAGCTTGGCAAGCCGTTAAAGAGCTTAGTAGTGGAGCGCCTGTTGAAGGACAGTTCGCTTGTCCCAACTGTGGTAAGTCCGTCGGTGTCCACTACATACAATGACTCATTGCCTGGGATCAGAATGCCTTCACAGAGCGTCTCTCACATTTGGGGTTCAACATCCATTTGTCCCTTGTGGTCAATATACTCCACGAGTTTGATATAGGAATCGTGAAGACTATCCTTCAACACCTGCTTAGAATCCTCTACAAGGTGGACACTACTTGGATCAACGTTCTCAACCAAAGGTATTTCTTGTTGTGCCACATAATCCCCAAACTAAAACTCTTTGTTATAGGTTTGCTACTGTTCTGCCTTTCAGCCTGGATACCATCCACTGCTTTCCAGACAACATCGCTGATACTAGCCATCGCCCAGCATGGTACTTTGAGGACATACCCCAGGTAAGGATCATCTCATCAGTGTCTGTTTCCCGGGGCTAATTACAGTTAACATGATGTGCAGTGTTCCATGCCTGTCTTTGAAGGGCTACTTCCTCCTATCCATGAGGAGGTGGTACAGATGCTGCTATTTCATTTGGCCGAATGGCAAGCACTGGTGAAACTGAGGATGCATACCAACAACACCCTCACTTTACTACATCAAGCTTTGCATCGGCTTGGTGTGCAAGTGCGAAAATTCCAACAAGTCACCTGCCCTGCATTTCAAACACAAGAGCTGCCTGAAGAAACAGCTTGAAGGCTAAGAAGGGAGGTTGCCGACTTTCAATCAGGTCACCAGAAAAGGCCTGTGAGGTCTGGATCATTACCAAGGGTCTTCAACATTAACACATACAAGTTCCATGTGTTGGGGGACTATGGAAAGACAATCCAGATGTTCGGCACTATAGACTCATATATGACCCAAGTGGTAGGTGTTTGTTACAATCTCAGGTTCACAGATGTACTGATCATACAAAATATAATTTAGGGTGAACAAGTGCACAAGCTCATTAAAGAATTCTACAGTCGCTCAAACAAGAAAGCTGTTGAGGGACAGTTTGCAAAACAGTAATGGCAAAAAACCCATGTTAGGCAGCAGCTCAAGCGTGAAAAGCTTGTCCTTGGGGAGGTCAAAGAGATGAAGGCAATGGACGACTCGCCACTGTTGCACCACTCCATGACTGACAATCCAAGGGGTGACAATGTCTTCAGCCTGCCCCGCTTTCTTCAGGAGCACCAGGGGGATCCAGCAGTGAACGTAAGTGAGCCTTAGCATCACATGCTGTATACTCTGACAATGGTCCCTGTGGTAAACAGGACTTTCATCAGCAAACCACTAGGTTAGTGTGCATGATTGTACAGTTGACTACAATGAGTCACAGTGGTCACAGTGTGACAGATAGGTCCCCCATTGTACAGTCGCGGCACAGCGCTGTACAGCACAGCCACAATGCGCTGACAGTGTCGCGCGCTGCCGCACGACAGTGCTACACAACACGATACAGCACTACATGAAAAATTTCTGGTTCATTTTTCTCCCTTCCCTTTTGCTTCTAGCTACTCAGGCAGTTGTATGGTAAAAAACTGATATTTTCGTAGTTACTTTA
>JBBPMO010001157.1:0-12085 GCA_038090315.1 Xanthoconium stramineum
GTCCGGTTGCCTCATTTTGAGGTCAAAAACCGGACTGAACCGGACTTTAAAACACTACTCATTTCTCACACTATCATACCTTGGATGCATCCCAGATCACATCATCCTCTAATTTTGGATAAACAGCCCCAATATGATGTAAATGCTGGCATTGACTTTTCATTGCTCTTGCTGTCCAATACTCACAACTGTACCTAGCATTCTTTCTAGTACTTATACCACCCAATTAATAATAGTCTAAATTCCAGCAGAGATTGGTTTCTGTCAGCATCATCTGCAAAACACTGATTTTCACATAGACCATACAGAGCATACAGACTGGCACAGACATCCAGACTGGTAATATATATTAGACTTAAGTATGTGATTAAATACACCTCTAGAATCATGGATTTGATAGTACACTACTAGTGCTTTGAGCTTCAGAAGATGTTGAAACTTGAGATCCATTTTTCTTGGGTGACACTTTGTCTATACTTTTGCTACACTTCCTTTGCTACACTCTTTCTACACAATTTAGTCCACTTTTCATACACTTTTACTATGCTTTCAACTGCACCCAATTAATTTCACTTTACTACCTAATTAAGTAGTGACTAGAAATACTCTAGAAACAAATTGGATAAGCACATTGATGCAAAGCATGTGCAAAGTTGGAAAAAGTGACCAGAACACCAGGAGGTGAGTAGAACAGATCAGAATATGTTATGAATGATGAGAAGCACTGAAGTGTTTACAACCATAACAGAATAGCACAGAACTAATGTAGGTTGTGCACACTCGCATTACCTCCCAATCCTGTGTGTCACACAGAACTCCACACCCCCTCTTCCTTGAACATGAATTCAATCACCTTCTGAGTGACAGCCACCGTGTACTATCAGCATGTGTGCACCTCAAACTCCTGGAAGACAACATACACCACAGTTCAGCCGATTGACAATGTCACAAGCAGTGTTACGATTTCTTTCCTTTCCCATGTCTTTTTCCTCCTCTCAGTAGTACGACGCCCTCACTTCTCTTTCGCTCCCTCTTACCAGGAGACCGACCTATACTTACTCGCCTTCCCTGACTACTCTTCTCCCCTCCTGTTTCCTCTTTAGCATCGCCTTGTTCTACAGGACTGTCTCCCTCCCTGGTTACCTCTCTCATGGTAACCACGTTTCCCTCACCTTCCATAGAGTTCTACAACCTTCTGGTTAGGTAACTCGTAGTACTTAAATACCACTCAGCCTGTACTCGTCTCTCCATTCTTGTTCTACGCAATAACAGCATCAGTCTTACGAATCCGCAATCCATCTGATTGTGACTTAGTCCCCTCGTCTCTTGTTCATAACCTTAGCCTTTCTTTGAGGATGCAGTGTCTCTTCGTGAGTACCTCCCTCTGAGTAAGTATCATTGACCTCGACATAAGTCTGTCGAATCACGTAACAAGCAGTCTGTTCTCAATGGTGAGC
The DNA here is from genome assembly GCA_038090315.1 of Xanthoconium stramineum. Classification (NCBI taxonomy): domain Eukaryota; kingdom Fungi; phylum Basidiomycota; class Agaricomycetes; order Boletales; family Boletaceae; genus Xanthoconium; species Xanthoconium stramineum. Next base: position 1,458 of record JBBPMO010001157.1, read on the forward strand.
AGGCTCAAATTGAGTAAGAGTCCTACAATGCAGTCAAAGGTATTCTGGTGGTATGCCGTCACGATCAAGTCCTTCTCCATAGCTTGCATGACCAGCAGACAAGTGCCATTGAGCATTGAACTGATATTGTATGGCACCTGCTTGAGGTGCAGTGTTGCAGGCCTAGTCTTCCCTGTCCATCGTCAGCAAAACCCACATGAACAAAGAAACAAAGACAGAACACACCATAACCCAGGAAGACAACATACACCATGGTTTGGCTGATCAACGACATCATGAGCAGTCTGTTTTGATGGTAAGCAGGTTCAACCAGCAGACAAGTACTATCTGGTGTCAAGCTGACATTGTACAGCACCTGCTCAAGCTGCATTGTCACACATAAAAATGTGCAATACCCACAACATATGCTCTATGTAGACTAAAATGGCAGACAGCTGCTGCTTCAGGTGATGGGGCCTCTAATACATGAGTCATCTAAGCTCAGGTCACAGTGTTGGAGAGGAATCATAAGTATGACATATTTGAGAAGTAAGATACAAGTTCATCAAGCTACAACTAGTGAGAGTAGGATACCTTGCACTTGCCACTCAGTTGTAACTAGGAACTTGAAGAATGAGGGGTCCAGGTTATGACCTGAAGGCTGATCTGATGTATAGTATCTCAGATGGTGCTGAGTTCCTTTTCCACAACATTGAGCTGCTTTGCCACATGCTCTGCCTGGATGCAATATAGCCGTCCCAGAATTTCACATTCTTTAGCCATAGACAATGTAAGGAGGTGTTCCACTCATTTTACCTTACTCTAAGCACATGTGGCCCCAGTTGGATCACAGCCTCTTCCTGGCAAGTAGGTACCTCAAGTTTTTCCTTAGATGTGTTGTACCATAGTCTTTTGAGAATAGAATCTCACCTGGAATACCAATGTGGCCTGAGATGGCAAGACACCCACCCTGGTCTCATTCACAGGTGGAATATCATGTCCATTGTCAGGGATGTTCATGGGGGGGGATGAGAGGTCCTATCTCTACCTGGAAACCCCTCTTTGTCACCAGCATGCTGCAAGTCTAATTCACACCTATGGAGGCAAGGCAACCACATGTCTCACCTAGAAGAAATGCACTCTAACTGTGCATGCGATTTGTGTGCTTACTCGAGCCATCACCAAGCACCAGAAGATGGAACGAGAGACCGTTATCAACATGACATGCAGCACTCTTGTACCTGGGGCTCTATGTCAGAGCAGGAAGACTTGCATGAAGTCAATGTCCTCCACCACCATCACGAGCACAACAGGGCACCTTGTCCTCCTTCCCAAGAAGTCCTGAAAACTACATGCGACTACCACACAAGATGCCACACCTCAAACACTGTCAGACATGATTCCAGGTCAGACAATGATATGTGGCTCAATGCTCAGGAAAAAAAGGCTAAGAAGCACAACTTCTGGCCCTCAATGTGGAAGATCCTCATTGATGAGGCAAAACTTGAGTGGTGCATATACTTATCTGTTGCTGATGCCTTCCTGAGCCCTAACAATGCCAAGGATGGTGTAATCAGTAATATTCTCCAACAAATCTTCCAATAGTTCAGTGGAAAGGTTGTCGACTTGAGGCCAGCTACTTCCTCCATTACCAATCCAAGCTCTGTACCTTGGTAAGTCATACTGTACAACCTTACCCCACTAATCGAAACTGCTAGATCTTTAATGATGCCTCAATGTTTCACTTGGAAATAAAGAAGCATTGCATTGGTCATGTTCCATCACTTTATGACCTTATCCCACCATGCAAACTAAATGAAACCAAGTCAATGAAGTGGATAAAGACTCAGGCAACTGAACTTATACAAGGCGTGAAGTTTCTTTGAGGGCTGCTGAACTCAAAGGTTTCCATTGTACCTCATCTATTTATATTGTACACTAATGAGTTTAGGGCATCCAACAAAACTTTGTACACAAAGCACTTTACCATTTATGTGCTGAGGTATACTATGGCAAGAGTCAGAAACTGTGAGTGAGTTCAAGGTGGCAATTCCTCCTGCTGTGCTTGCCCTTGTTGCCACTGGTGTTTGTTATCAACATCTTATATTTAACCTATGATGCTGACTATGTGGTAGATTAAGGTTGTGCTTCACTCTTTCTCTGTCAATGGTGACATACAAGATCTTGGAAGCTTGTGTGGGAGTCTGGAATCTTGCAAGTATGAATGGTTTCATGAGATGGTTGGCCAGGTCCTTGATAATAAGGGTGGCCCTATACTATTGGATCAGTTGGAGAAGTGGGTGAAGAAGGCTAGGTATGTATTTACTCTTCAAGTCCATTGCTGTATTAACTTTCTCCTAGATATGGACTCAAGAAGGCCTCAACTCAGAGAGGGGGGGATGGTAATGAATATGCACTTGCTCCAATGTGATTCTTTCTAGTAGTATATCTATCTAGCAATAGTAATTTCTATGTGATGGTTTGGTTAGTGTGATCTGGATAATAATGATTCTATTTCCAGAGCTTAGGATCAATTGTAGAGTGGTACAAGAATATGTATAGGTCTGTACAGGTCTGTATGGATCTGTACAGTAGTCTATATGTGTCTGTATGAGTCTGTACAGGTCTGTACAGTCTAATCTATACAGGTCTATATATTAGCGTGAGTCTATACAGACCCTGTGCAGACCTGTACAGGCCTGTACAAAAGGGGGGTGATTTACTGATGGTGACAAATGGTGACTATTTGTGACATCTCTGTGACTGCCAAAACATGTGTGCTGCCAAAGTTATTCCTGATACAGTAGTAGAGGATATTATGGGGTTCAAACTAGGACATCTTTTGGCAGGGTTTTGCAGATTTTGATGTTTATATTTATTTATATTTATTTATATAATTATTATTTATGTTTGTGACAGGGTCCCACTTTTCGATGTTGCCATGCTGGTACTTACAACTGTGTTCTTCAGGTGTCTCAATGGTCAGTCAGTATCCAGTCAGTTCAATGAGAATGAATTTCACTGCATGGTCTTGCCTGCTGTTGCTTCACAGGCTAATGCTTCCAGTTCAGCTTTTCAGGAGAGAGCTGTTGTTCAGGTGGCCTATCAAGGGATGTATTTCATGGCAGAGGTTCCCATTGCCATCTGTGAAATTGATTGCAATGTTATTGTAGGTCATGAATGGATTGCATTGTTTCATCTTGTAGTTTCAGAGCCTGTTGGTGCAGAGACATCATCCCGCAGTTCTTCCTCTCCCTTGCATCTCAAGGAGTCCTCATATGATCAATTACCCATTGATGGAAGTGGAGATGGTTCTCTCTCTGCAGTCTTTGGATGAGAGGATATGCAGCATGCTGAGGTTTGTATAGAGGGGATCTGATCACACACGGTGTGTACATTGGAAAATGCTTTGTGCCTGGATGGGACTCACTGCTGTGAACAACAGTTCTTTACAACGGTTCTTGAAGATCAGCAAACCATGTGTCAGTTGCACAGTGTTGTTATTCATGAAGGTTCAGATTCTGTTGATGCTCTGTTGAGACATTTGTTTACAAGCGCATGTGGTCTGTGGCAAGATGAAGGGGAACATGTTGCTTGTAGTAATATCTGTCGTGGTCTACAGGGATCTTCAGATATTGTTTCTACCCTGATTAGTATTGTTTTGTGACAGGATGAATGCTATCTAACAGAACAATTGTCTAAAATTGCACGTGTGATCAGCCTAGTGTCTTCTGGTGCCAAGATCAAGTGGCGGAAATTGGTATTGATGCTTGACCAGTTTAGACAGGGATGTTGTACAGACAACCTAAGTGTGCAGCCAGAAGACTTGTTCAGTTCTTTCAAGCAGTTGGATCAAGGGAAACTTCTTTCTATTGGGTTTGTCCATGGTATCGTACTCACTGGTGGCATGGAGGGAATGTGTGATACCATTATGTCACATGTCACCACAGGAGCCTGCATGCTTCACTCCAGAATGAAAGTGTTGTGTTTGGTGCAGGTCATCCTGAAGCATTACTGTTGTGCACTCAGTGTTTGCAAAGCTTGGAAAAAGGAAAGACACTGGAATTTTCCCTCATGAATCACATGTTTCTGGGCGAGGTTCCTTGCGAACTGCATGGATTGACTGTGGTCAAAGAGGCAATGATAGCTCATACCCATGCTCGATCTTGGATAATTCAGTTGCAGGAGGCTGGGCGGGGTGCACCTAATGTGCAGAGAGGGGTGTGCGGCCATATTATTGTTTTCCCTCAGGAGCCCGAACGGGTACTCAACATTCTCCCTCCTTCTGTGGACGACATCGTCACTTTGATTTGTGTGATTTTTGTTGGTTCTTCCACTCCGTCTAAAGAATGGCTAAGAAAACATGTGCAGCCTCTGATTATATGCAAAGAAAAGGTATTCACAGCATTGGCATGGTTGTGCACGCACAACCCTTTCTATAGGGACATTGAAGTCAATCATGCAGCACTTGACATACTCAATGAAAATGACATCCTACCTGTCCATATTGAGGTTGTGCCACCTTCCGTTTCCAGGGATTCCTTGATATCCTGATATGATGGAGTGACCGAGAATGTGCCGTCATACTCTGAGAATGATTGCAGCTTCAAGTCTGTCGTTGTTACAAACGTTGAACCCAATGCACCTTCTCATGTACTTTGAGCAGCCACGATGGAACATGTTGCCAGAGCAGGGAAGGGATATATTCAAATCCCTCATGGCGGAAAACCTGTTGTGACATCAATAATCCTTCTTTCTTTCCTTTAATGTACCCCACTTTGTTTCCCTACAGATTGGGAGCACCTGAGGATACTCACAGAGCACATCAGGTTTTGCTGAAGAGACACATAAAGCATTTTTTGTTGCTATCCAATACATGTTTTCACACTCACTATTCATTCATATTCACTGTGTTTAGTGTCTTGCAGAGGAGGAGCCTCTTGCTGCAGTGCAGCTTGAAGATCGATCAGGGATTGTTTGACTGGTTCAAGGCTGATTTCACCTTGGTTTCCCTGGCAGTGGTGCATACAGTGGCTGAATGGCTTTTAGCAGGGGATTATGAAACATCATTCACCAGAGAAGAGAAGAGTTCGGGAGCTACTGAAACAGGTGTCACATGTCACATCAAGTGTGCTGGCTTCAAGTTCTGCGAGAGCATTAGGCTATGCGCAATGAGATCAGGGCTCTCATGAGCAAAAAGGGCTTACCCACCTTCTATGTGACGATAAACCCTGCAGATGTCTACAATCCAGTGCTGAAATTCATGTGTGGTAGTGAGTTTGATCTGGAAAACATGATGGATAATGACGTACCTGACTTCTGGACACAATCAGTTCTTGTCACTAAAAATCTGGTAATCACATCACGTTTTTTCTATCTTTGCATGATAGTCTTCATTTGGACAGTGTTGGGATATGCCGATAATGCAAGCAAGAGTTTGAGTGGGGTGTTGGGTCAAATAAGTGCCTACTATGGCTGTGTAGAGGCACAAGGTTGCAGAAGCCTCCACTGTCACATGTTGATCTGGTTGACAGGAAGTCTAAATTGCAATCAGATCAGGGACTGTGTGTTGCGTGAGGGTGATTTGGAATTCGGGGATCCTCTATTAGCATTTCTCAATGACACAATATTGACACCCATACCTGATGATCCCCTTCCTGACGTTAACACTGCTTCATCTTCTCACCATCCCTGTTCTGTCTGTGAACCATGTCTCGATGATGTTGACTTGGAGAACCAGCATCTGCAATGGATTAAGGATTTACATTTTCTGGCCATGGCTTGTCAGCAGCATAAGCATACTTTGACATGTTTTAAATATTGGAAAGGCCCACCTGAACCGAGGGAGTGTCATTTTGGCTTGGATGAAAAGAATTACATGGCTAGAAGTTTTGTTGATGATGCAACAGGTGATGTCAACCTACAGTACCTTGATGGGATGGTAAACAGATACAACCCTACAATCCTGGAGTGCATCCACTGCAATATGGATATACAGTTTGTGGGCTCAGGTAGTTCTGCAAAGGCTGTATTGTACTATATTACTGACTATATCACCAAAACCCAATTGAAGGTGCATGTGGTGTATTCTGCATTGGATATCACTGTTAGCAGGCTGGGAGAATATGATTCAGCAGTGGACAATCTCAGAACTTGCACGAAATGTTTGCTACAGAAATGCACTTACTCAATGCTCTCTCATCAAGAACTATCGGCTCAACAAATTTTGTCCTATTTACTTGAACAGGGTGATCATTACACGAGCCACTCATACAGGTGTTTGTATTGGATGAGTTTCAAATGATTGATCGACAGAGAACTAACTTCCAAGCCCTGAATGTTATCCCACATGTTGACATCCCAGGTGAATTATGTATTAGTGATGAGCAAGAAAAGTTACTCCTGTTGGACTTTGATTATGAAGAGACTGATGGTGGGTGTTTGTGTTTCCTGTTGGCACTCGAGGATTATTGCTCTCACTTGTGTGTGGTGTGACAAGATGCAAGTTTTGAATGCATCAATCATTTAACCCATGCTGGAAGATTTTCCACAACATTATCTAGTGCACAAGGTCAAAGTTCTTCATCTGATGTTCAGTGTGAGTTTGATGTGTTGGGAACCCAGCTCAGCCTAAAAGATGAATGGAGAGCTGCCTACAGCGAGTGTCTGCAACAATCGAGGCAGCTCTTATTGACAGCCATGTAAAGGGATAATAACTGTGACATCCTACCTTGGAAGAATCTTGTGCATGTCTCATCTTCTTCTATCCAGGCAGGCGCAAATCTAGTAAATGATCATGAGTGTATTGTTCAAAATGTCCCTATCTTTGCACAACTAGGTGTGAGTACCATGGGTCCTGACCGACAAACCATCGCAAATTCCATTGTGAATCAATATAACCTGAATGGTGAACAATGGCAAGCATATGTACTTGTCACTTGGCATGCAATTGCAGATTGTCCAACACTGCTCAGGTTGTATATTGGGGGTTGTGGTGGCACTGGACAGACACAGGTAATTCTCGCTCTTAATGAGTTTTTCAGGCAAATTGATCATTCTCGACAATTTTGTGTTTGCTCGTATATGGGAGTGGCTGCGAAAAATGTTTCGGGAACTACTCTCCACTCAGCACTGAATCTCAATGAGAGAAAAGATTCCAGGATGACCACGAAAAGTATATGTGACCTTATTATGAAATGGGAGGGTGTTGATTTTCTTTTTGTTGACAAAGTGTCGGTTATTGGACAGAAGATGATGGTATCCATCCATTAAGCCTTGTGCACTGTGAAAGGGAACAATCTGCCTTTTGGAGGAATGAATATCATATTTGCTGGGGACTTCGGTTAGCTACCGCCGGTGGCACAGTGTGCATTGTACAAATGTTCAATTGGCATAAGGGTTTCTGACCCTAGAGTGCAGGCCAATATCTTCAGTAGACTTTTGTGGTTGTCCATCGATGTTGTCGTGTTGCTGGTTGAATCGATGAGACAAGCAGGAGAAGAGAATAAAAGATTCATTGAGTTACTCAAATGACTGCACACGGGAAAATGTACAGATGCTGATTACCAACTTCTACAATCCAGATTGATCACCAATGTCCCATGCCCATGGGAAAAAAAGGAATGGCAAGACGCTCCCATTATTGTCTGCAACAATGAAGTAAAAGATGCATTAAACAAAAAGGCTGCTCTTGCATTTGCACAGCAAACAGGTTGTCCTTTACACTGGTATGCGTCTACAGACAGTCTCGAAGGAAGGGCATTGGGAACTGAAGAACATGAGTATCTAATGTGACTGCATTCTGGAAAAACACATTAGTGGTTAGGCCAGATCCCTTTGGTGGTTGGAATGCCTGTCATGATTACTCAAAATTTTGATGTAGAATCGGGCATAGTGAATGGGTGTGCAGGTACGCTTGTCAGTGTATGCTACACTATTGACAATATGGGATATCACCATGCTGAGTCTTGCATTATCTACACTCCCTTGATGTCTGAACAACCATTGCCTCACCTCGAAGGTTTTCATTCAGTTGTGTTAGCAGACACAGTGGACTTCATGCTTCAGCATCCATTTGATCATAGTAGTCTGAAACTTAAGTGGACACAGATTGCCTTGCAACCCAGTTTTGCAATGACTGTGCATAAATCACAGGAGTTATCAACCAAAAAAGCAGTTGTGGATCTTGAGGGTTGCAGGGGCACTGAGTCACCCTATGTGATGTTATCTAGGGTTAAATTGTTAGAAAATTTGATAATAATGCGACCTTTCCATATCAACCGTATTACTTGTTGTCAGAGCGAAGACATGAGGCATGAGATGAAGTGACTAGAGATTCTGAATCTATTGACCATCATTAATACCTCAAATGGTACTGAACGAACACAAGTGGAACTTGATTTATCAGCTTGAACAGGCAGACTGTCTACCTCCTTAACAGTGTCTGCAGAAACGGTAACAATGTGCTCACTGCAAGCCTCTGAAACACATACAGTATTAGAAGATATCAAACAAAATGTCAGCTCTCATTGCACACTGGCGATAGGACTATCTCGGAATCTTGACGGTGGTACAACTCGGCCCCCTCTTAAAAGACAAGCAGGTGCCGAATCCAAAACAGCATTATGGCAAAAGAAACACCAAGTAGGTACATGTACAGCATGCTCTAGATTGGTCTTTACTCACAATTCACAGATCAACATACTTGACAAGTCTTGATCTGCCACAGAGGTGAACATCCAAGGAACAAAGAACTTGTGTTTCTGATGTTTTTTAAAATGAAATCACAAGCTTTTAAAGATTCATGGACCCCATTGTTGGATATTCACACCCCAACCACCTCTGCCTTCCACCCTCATCTCATTCAGTTCCACCTCTAACCACAAACCACTTCAATTATTCATCATGCTGACCTCCCCATCAGTTATGGACATATATGATTCCATTTATGACAGCCTCCTGGCAATGCCCAGTCACCTTGTTTTGGCTCGCTCTTCCTATGGTGTTGACTTTACATGCCATATCATGGCTACGCAAATGGAACCCCAGGATCGACTGGTTATCAAACACCATCTTCATCCCAAGGTCCCCAGCATCCCAACCCCCTGAGTACATTCCCCAATGATATCTCCTACATTGGCTAGGCCTAGATGCAGACTGAAAGATCTCCCACAGACTAAACAAATGACAGGCCTGGCTGAATGGAGAACAGATCAACAAAACCACCATCTCCACCCAGATTGCCCAAGCCACTCAGTCAACTGATCCTATCATACCTGATGGTGTGAAGATTTCACAGATGTCTTCTCAGAAAAGACCCACAACCAACTCCCTCTCCATCACCCCTATGACCACACCATCGAACTTCGCCCAGACTTCACCCCCAAGATCACCAAAGTCTATTCTCTCAACCCAACAGAGATGGAAACATGTAAATCCTTTGTCAAAGAACATCTTAAGACAGGATGGATTGTACCCTCAAAATCCCCCCAGGCCTCCCCCTTTTTCTTTGTACCAAAGAAAGACGGAACCCTTCACCCATGTCAGAATTACCGCTACCTGAACTCCCACACTGTCCGAAATGCCTATCCACTCCCTCTCATTCCAGAACTCATTGATGACATGAAGGAATCCACCCTGTTCACCAAATTCAACATTCGTTGGGGATATAACAACATTCGCATCCGGGAGGAAGATCAGTGGAAAGCTGCTTTCATTACCCCCATGGGACTCTTTGAACCCACCATCATGTTCTTTGGATTCTGCAACACTCCCCTCACCTTCCAAGCTTTCATGAACCATATCTTCACAGATATGCTCACAGAAAAGTGGCTTAAGATCTACATGGATGACATGGGAATCCACACCAAGGATGATGTAGCCCTCCATCACAAACACAATTGACGAGTGCTCCAACGACTCAGAGAACATGGACTATCACTCAAATTATCCAAATGTGTATTTGACACCCCTCACATGGAATTCCTAGGCATGATCATCAGGCAAGGGGAAATCAAGATGGATGAGAAGAAGTTGGAAGCCATAGAAAAATGGAAACCCCCTACCTCAGTCAAGGGAATTCAGTCGTTCACCGGATTCACCAACTTCTACAGGAAATTCATCCTGGATTTCTCCAACATTGTCGCCCCCCTCAACCTGCTCACTCGCAAAGGGAAACCCTGGATGTGGACCCAACTCCAACAATGAGTGTTTGAACGCCTCAAACAAATATTCTCATCCACCCCTGTCCTACGAATCCCTGATGTGACCTGCCCCTTCTTCATCATGACTGACGCCTCCTTGTTAGCCACAGGAGCAGTACTCATGCAGGCAGACGAAAACTCTGACCTACACCCATGCGCTTATTTCTCCTGCACCTTCTCCTCCGCCCAGCACAACTATGACATCTACAACTGTGAACTCCTTGCAGTGATCTTAGCATTGGAGGAATGGCACCAATATCTACAAGGAACTGCGCACTCCATCACCATCATCACCAACCACAAGAACCTCTCCTATATCAAAGACTCCCGAAAAATGTCCAGGTGACAAGCCAGATGGTCACTATTCCTACAGGACTTTGACCTACAGTGGCAAGTCACCCCTGGAACCAAAATGGCCCAAGTGGATGCGGTATCCAGACGTGACCA
>JBBPMO010001158.1:0-12069 GCA_038090315.1 Xanthoconium stramineum
TGGATGGAATGGATGGTGGGTGAATGGAGTAGATGTTGGATGGATGGAATGGATGGTGGGTGAATGGAGTGGATGTTGGATGGATGGAATGGATGGTGGATAAGTGGTGGATGAATGGAATGGATGGAGGGTGGATAGAGAATAAATAAATGATGGATTAGGGTGGATGTGGTGGATGGTGTGTGGATGCAATGAATGCAGGATGAATGGAGTGATGGAGGGTGGATGAAGTAGATGAGGGTGGATAAAAATGATTGGTGGATAGATGGTGGGTGGATGGAGTAGATGGAGGGTGGATGGAGGATTCATAAGAGTGGATCAGAGTTGATGCAATGGATGGTGGGTGAATGGAGGTTAGATGGTATGAATGGAGGATGAATAATAAGTGGATGGTGAATGGATGGTGAGTAGATGGAGTGGATGGAGAGTGAATGGAGCATCAATAAAGCATGGATAGCAGGTGGATAGGGTGGATGTAGGTGTCATATACTGTACATCTGATCAAGCCAACTCAAACCCTTCAACCCTACTCTGATGTTATAGCCATGAAATCCAACTTATTCTTATCCAGGACTTACTTCTGGACCTCTGGACATGTATTAGGATTTTCTCCTGTCATCCTACATTTCAGTTATCTCCTTTTATACTAAGTTTTAGTAGCATTCTTGCCATCAATCCTATCAACCTGCACCACTGTTTCACATTCTGGATAGCCTTAGTTTTTTCATTTGTTTCTATCTGTTCCTGTTACTTAGCTCCATTTCTCTGTTACAAATCTTGTCCACATCTGTAGTATAAATACTATATCCTTGAGTCATGTATTCTCCAGTTCAGATATCAACTAAGATTCCCCTCCTCTTTGATCCTCTGCTAGAGTCCCTGACTCTCCTCTGAATACTACTTGATTTTGTCACTGTGCAATGTTAAGTCTTACCTCTGAGCTATCTCCACATTCCTGTCAAGACTGGGTCAACTCCAGAGAAAATCCAGAGATTTGTGTTAGATAGAACTTGGCTTCAGCAACTCAAAGAGGAGTGCTGCACCCTTGTCAAGTCTTTGTTCCAGATTTTGGAATGTAGAGATAACTTGGAGGCAAAAACTTAATGATGCACAGTGGCAAAGTCGAGTAGTGTTCAGAGAAGAATCAGAGACTCTAGCAGAGGATCAGAGGGAAGTGGAATCTTAGTTCATATTTGAACTGAGGAGAATACATGGCTCAGAGTACAGTACTTATACTATGGAGGTGTATAGGATTGATAACAAAAAAATGGAGCTGAATAATAGAAACAGATGTAAAATGCTAAAGCTGTGCACTGGCTGTCTGGAATGCAGAACTGTGGCACAGGTTTATAGGATTATTGGTGAGAATGCTACTAAACCTTAGTACAAAAGGGGGTAACCCTAATGGAGGATGATGAGAGGGAACCCTAATACATGTCTGGAGGTCTGGAAGTAAGTCCTGGGTGAGAATATAGGAGTTTATGGCTATAACATCAGAGTAGGGTCAGAGGGTTGGAGTTGGCTTGGTCAAATGTACAGTATATAACAGTTCCAAAATCCAGGACAAGACTTGACAAGGGTGCAGCACTTCTCTCCAAGTCACTGAAGCCAAGTCCTGTCTGACACTAATCTCTGGACATTCCAGAGATAGTTCTGGAGTTGACCTGGTCTTGACAGTAGAATGAACCAAGGATGGATGGTTGATGGATAGAGTGGATGGTAGGTGGATGGAGTATGGATAAAAGGTGAATGGGGAGGGATGGAGTGGATGGAGGGTGCATGAAGAGTGGATGGCATGGATGGCATGGATAGTGGATGGATGGTGTGGATGATGAATGAATGGTGATTGGATGGTGTGAATGGTGGCTGAATGGAGTGGATGGAGGGCAGATGTAGTGGATTGAGGGTAGATGTAGTGTGGATGAGTCAATGAGAAGTGAATGGAGGATGAATACAAGATGAATGATGGATGAATGGAGTGAATGGAGGATGGATATAGGATGCATGGAAAATGCATGGAGAGTGAATGAAGGTTGGATGGAATGAATAAAATAAGGAAGGATAAAGAGTGAATAAAGGGTAAGCAGAGGCTGAATGAAATGCAGCCAGAATGGAGGAGTGGATGTAGAGTGAATGGAGTGGATGAAGGGTGGATGAAAGGTGGACAAAGAGTAAATAAAGAGTGGGTGACAAGTGGATAAAGTGGATTGTGGCTGGAGGGTGTGGATGGTAGGTAAATGGAGTGGATTTTTATGCAGTGAATGAAGGGTGGATGGAGCATGAATGAAATGAATGTAAGAATGCAGAGAGGACATGAAGTATGAATGAAGTTTGGATGATGGAGTGGATGATGAAGTGGATGGAGAGTAGATGAAGGGAATGAAGAGTAGATGAAGTGGATAAATTGTGGGGTGAAGAGGATAAGGGTGAATAAAGTGGATGGAGGATAATGAAATGGATAAAGCATGAATAAGGTGGGTAAAGAATAGGTGAAGGGCTGGATAATGAAGTGAATGATGGAGTGCATGCAGGGTGGATGGAATTGATGCAGGGTGCATAGAGTTGATGTATGATAGATATGGAGTGCATGTTGGATGCATGGAAGAAATCAAGAATGGATTGAATAAGGGTGGATGAACAATGCATGGAGTGGATCAATGATGGATTGAGGGATAAACTAAGTTAGTAATTGAATGATATTAATAGATGAATGGAGGGATGGTAGATAACTGTTACACTCAGTTACCTAGATGGTTGTTCTTTTCTTATATGTGTATCACATTGTTATTTTCTTCCTTTTGGACTTACTACATTTACAAAGAACCAGTATATGTTCATGTTGGGTCCCTGTTTCTTTTCCCTTGCACCCTTTCCTGAGGACACTCCTACCCCTGTTCCTATTCTGCTCTTCTCCTCCTGATTGGGATAGGCTTCTCTGATTGATTGTTACTATGCTTATTGCTTGCTATCTTGACTTGTGTGGACAGCCTTCTCTTCCCTAGATAGTTCTCTCACACTATCTCTATGTCCCCTCTCACTCATCTTGTTTTATGACATTCCATCACATTCTATGCTGACATAACACATAGTACTTATACCAATCTGCTGCTGTACTAGTTCCTCATGCTTATTCTATGCAATACTCTTGCTGTGTCCAAGTCTTGCCTTGAGTGCCCTTCATCATAACCTAGTCCACTTGTGTCTCTAAGGACATTGTGTCTCTATGTGAGCACCTCCCTTATGAGACCATCCAAGCCACTCCAGTCAGCAAATCTTCTTTCATGTAACAAAAGAATAAGTGTACTTCTAGTCCCTCCTATCTAGGAGCAGGATCCACCCACCTTTGCCACCATTTCCAGATGATGTTTCCAACTTAGCTGAGATCCAGACACTATCAATCCACATCCGAACCCTAGCAACCCCCTTGACACATTAGTCACCCCTTAGTCAACCAACACCCCTTTTCCCCATGACCCAATATCAATTAATCCTGCAACAATTGTTACCCTGACCCCAGCACCCCCAGTAAATCCAGCTAACCCCTCAATCCACAAATCAACTGGTTGGCTAAAACCCTGACTATTCCCCAAGGGATTAAAGGGAGAGATGTTGTGCCTTTACATGAGTGCCTTCCCTTTGAAATGAAATCCACCATCCCACAAAGATATCTATTGTGATGGTTGGAGGTGAATGCATTGAAAACCACCTGTAAACTCTGAAAATGACAGTGTTGGCTTGCTGGGAAAACCATCAGAAAGGTCACCATCACCACCCAGATTGCTTAGGAGACACAAACTCAGGAAGCAGTCCTTTCAAACTGGTGCAAGGACTTCCAGGATGTATTCTCTGAGAAAACCATAACAAACTTTCCCCACATCAACCCTATGACCACATGATGTCATCAACCTTGGATCAACCTTCACTTCAAAAATTGCCAAGGTCTATTCCTTGAACCCTCAAGGGATGGAAATGTGTAAGGCCTTCATTACAGAACACCTGAAAACCAAATGCATTGTCCCATTTAAATCCTCACAAGCCTCCCCATTCTTCTTCATTTTCAAAAAAGATGGCACCCTTCATCCATGTCAGGACTATCAATATCTGAATTCCCATACCATTCACAATACCTACCTCCTACTGTTGACCCCAGAGCTGATCAATGACATGAAGGACTTCACTATCTTCACCAAATTTGACATATGCTGGGAATATAACAATATCCACTTGTAGGAAGAGAATCAATGGAGAGCTGCCTTCATCACTTCCTTGGGACTACATGAACCAACTGTCATGCTCTTTGGCTTTTGCAATGCACCTCTCACCTTCCATGCATTCATGAATCACATCTGTGCTGATGTGATTGTAGAAAAGTGGCTTAATGTCTATATGGATGATATGGGAATCCACACCAAGGATAATCTTCCTCTTTATTATGAATGAACTCAAAGGGTCCTTCAATGTTTTTGGGAACATGGCTTAATGGTGAAATTATCTGAGACAATCTTTGATGCCCTGTGAATGGAGTTCTTAGGAATGATCATTGGCCAGGGAAAAGTATAAATGAATGGGAAGAAACTAGAGGCGATTCAGAACTGGAAACCACCCACCTTTGTAAAAGCTGTATGATTTTTCACCAGATTCACAAATTTCTACCAGAAGTTTATCCTGAATTTTTCCAACATTGTAGCCCCCCTGAACCTCCTGACATGAAAGAACAAACCCTAGAACTGGATTCCCCTCCAACAAAAAGCCTTTGATGAACTCAAGCATATTCTCTCCTCCACCAGTGGCCTAGGCTGTCCACATATGTAAACAGATTTATTGAAAGGTGTGCCATATGCCAACAGAATGAAGTAAACACCCATCCAACATGCCCACTGCTGAATTCTATCCCATTCACCTCCTCATTACCTTTCAAACAGCTCTCTGTTGATCTAGTCACCAACTTGCCTCTGGTGCACAGCTAGAACTCCATCATGGTTGTGGTCAACCACAGCCTTACAAAGAGGGTAATCATCATTCCTTGTTCAAAGACCATTGATGTGGCCAAAGTGGGAAAACTCTTTTTTCAAAATATCTTTAAACAGTTTGGTCTCCATGACACTCTGATATCCAACAGAGGCCCTCAGTTCACCTCAGCACTAGCAAGAGAACTCACTAGGCTCCTCAAATACAATGTCAGACTTTCCACTGCTTACCACTCCCAAATGGATGGACAAACTGAACAAACAAACCAGGAGATCAAAACATATCTCTACATCTTTTGTACCAACAACTCCCAAAGTTGGCCTGACCTCCTCCCTACTACAAAACTCCAGCACAACTCTGCTTCCCATCACTCCACAAAAACTTCTCCATTCTTTCTCATGCTTGGATATGAGCCCAGGGCCTACCTGCCCCCTGGAAAGACATTCCTACCAGCACTAGAAGACTGCATGACCATCCTGGAAGAAGCCAGAAAAGAAGCAATAGCCACTCATGAAACTGCTCAATGGATCATGAGAGAATGGTCCACTTGGAACTTCACCCCATGAAAAGTGGGAGATAAGGTGTGGTTGGAGGCCACAAATCTCCACCTCTGTTACCCTTCTAGAAAGTTGTTTCCCAAGTGACAAGGTCCTTTTGAGATCTCACAGGTCTTATCACCACTCACATACCACCTCTGACTGCCACCCATGTGGAAGGTCCACAATGTATGCACATTACCCTTCTATCTCTGTACAAAAAAACTGCCATGCATGGATCAATCCCCCTATCTTCACCTCCAGTCATAATCAGATCCAAGAAAGAATTGAAGTCAACAAGATCATTTCCTACAAGGGACCACCTGGACAACAGAAGTACCTAACTGCATGGAAAGGCTATTTGTTGTCAGAGAACACTTGGGAATCTGAATCCAATCTCAGACATGCCAAACAATTACTAACTGAGTATAAGGCAACACACCATGTCAACTTCCTACATACATGCCTTTCATTCCCCAACCTGATGTGCCTTTCCAATTCCTCATACCTAAAAACATTCCCTGTACTTTTGGACTCACAGTTTATCAGCTTAAATTCTTATAACTTAACAACCTCCCTTTTGAACACACTAGAACCCACTCTTGCTTTTGCACCAGTCCCAGTTGCCCCATCCACAACTGAACCCAGAAAGCAGCATCTCTTCGTGAGTACTTGTTACGTTGAGGCCTGGTTACTAGCCGTCCGTCGTATACCGGGAGTGTCTATAAAGTAATCTCCGGTCGGATCCATATCAAGAGTGTTGTTCAAGTAGTCTTCGATGTGCAGGGAGTGTCCTTGAGTAATCTCCTGCCGGATATGGTTCGTGCTGAGTAGAGTATCCTAGAGAGGATCTCACGAAGAGTTGCAACGTCCTAAGAGAGCCGTTCCAGGTGAGGGAAGGCTTCTTGTTTATGGAGAGGTCTCAAGGCAAACCTTGGAAGACTAGAAACTAGGCTGGATTGCGTAGAACTAGCTAAGGAACAAAGGAGAGGTCGAGAGACCTTATATAGTACAGAGCAGGAAGAGAATCGGAGTTCTAAGTGAGGTTCAGGGTAGGCTACCACAACGCTGAACCAATGGAAAAGGGGAACGGAGAATCGTATGAGGTAGAAAGGGGAAACGGAACGGGAAGCTGGTGCTGCGTAGTGACTGCGGAGCAGCTGCAGAATCTAAAGAGGAAAACATATGAGATATGAAATGGAGACCATTGGGCCAAAGGGCCGATGGAAGAGTGAAACGGATCAAGACTAAAAAAGGTGAAACAAGAAGACGCATCTAAGAGTGGAGCGGAGTTCCGCTTCTACGGAGATGGAATGGGGACGAATGTGGATTGGTCCCGAAGGAGGTCTGGCAAGGCAAGGAAGTCGTTGATGGAGAAATAAGGCGGGTTGTCTGGGGAGAGGAAAATGTAGGGAATATTGTGTAGGGGTGCGAATTCCGTAACAGTACTCCCCTGGTATATGCAACCAAGTTGTGCACTTTCCATCTGTCATGCTGCCATCATATTCCTCTGGACCTTGAGCATCACCTTCTTTTATGTCTCCATAACCATCCACCTGTACATGAGAATTTACCTACTTGACTCCTATGAGTATGTTGTCCCCACCTTCTATCTCCTTCTCTTCCTTGTCATTGTTGTCTTCCTTATCCACCAATCTTTCTTTCTTACACTCTATCCCTGCTTGTTACCTGCTTCCATCATGCTCACACTCTATGTCACAGCCATCACCAATGCCCCCACTCTTTACACAATAGAAGGACTCCCTTTCTATGAATCTGGTGCTATCTCTCAGGAACTTGTCTCCCTCCTACTAGATACCTTTTGCTTCCAACTACATTACATCCATACCACCTTTGTTTCCAACCAAGCTCTCCTCCTCCTTAATAGGGACCTTTCCAAATGCACTCTCAATGCCCTTCATCTCCACAGCTTTTACACATACCTGGAACATCTCAAATCCAAACTCCTCCTTCCAGTCTTTCTTCCCATTTAACAATCTTTGTTGCCTATAGACCAGGAGCAATACCAGACCATTGCCACTTCCATTCCTGGTGAACCACAGATTGAAGTTATGTTAACACCCCTCCCTGTTCCACCTCCATGCTCACCATCCACATTGTCCACCCCTCTCACATCTCACATCTCCTCTCAGCCTGTTTCACCCACCAAAACTCTCATTCTGGAGTCTGGATTTTCCTGCAAAAATGCCTTACTCACTGCATCTTTTGTTGCTCAATCTTTGGATGAAAGAAGGATCATGGCCTCTCCAACCCAAACTCTACCCTGCATCTACCTACCTGCCCCTGCCACTCCTTCTACTTAGTACTTTCTTTGCCACAATCTCAGTCATTATTGAGAAAACTGCCTGAAATACCAATGTCCCCATTGCCACATGATGGTTCCAGGACATCCATCACATTTGTGTATGTGGATCTGATGCACCTTTTGTCAGTGCTGGGGCCATTCTGACTGAGCCTGCCCACAGTGACTTTGTGGAGATTGTGATCAACCAGGCCATGTTTCAGATGATTGTCCATTTTCAATCCTGTTCCCAGCCCAAGCAACTCATATCTACAGAGACAGAACACCTCTGTGACAAATTGAGACAGGAGTTAATTGTGCTTGTGCCAGGAGCTTGAGTGTATAAGAGGGGTAATGTTATGGTCAGTTATCTAGATGGTCACTCTTTTCTTACATGTATATTACATTGTTGTTTTCTTCCTCTTGGACTTACTACATTTACAGAGAACTGGTATACATTCATGTTGGGTCCCTGTTCCTTTTCCCTTGTGCTCTTCCCTGAGGACACTCCTACCCCTGTTCTTGTTCTGCTCTTCTTCTTCTAATTGGGGTAGGCTTCTCTGATTGATTGTTACTATGCTCATTGCTTGCTATTTTGACTTGTGTGGACAGCCTTCTCTCCCCTAGATAGTTCTCTTACACTATCTCTGTGTCCCCTCTCACTCATCTTGTTCTATGACATTCCATCACATTCTATGCTGATGTGTTACATAGTACTTATACCAATCTGCTGCTGTACTAGTTCCTCATGCTTATTCTATGCAATACAAGGTATCTTGCTGCATCCAAGTCTTGCCTTGAGTCCCCCTTGTCATAACCTAGTCCACTTGTGTCTCTAAGAATGTTGCATCTCTATGTGAGCACCTCCCTTATGAGACTGTCCAACCTACTTCAGTCAGCAAACCTCCTTTTGCATAACAATATCAAGTGAACTAAGAGTCAATAAGAATAAATTGAGGGTGGATTTATGATGGACAAATTGTGGATGAAGTTAGAATGGAAAATAAATGAAGTGGATGAAGAGTAGATTCAAGGTGGATGGAGTGGATGGTAGATAGATGGAGTGGATGGAGAGTGGATTGAGAATGAATAACAGGTGGATTGAGGGTGGATGGAGTGGATGGAGGTTTGATAAGTAGTGGATGAAGGATAAATGGATAGTGGAGGATAAATGATTGGAGAGTGGATAAAGAGTAAATAGAGAATGGATGAATTGAATTCAGGATAGATGGAGTGGATATAGGGTGAATGGAGTAAATGGAGGGTGAATGAAGAGTGCATAAAGGGTGAATAAATTATAAATAGAGAGTGGATAGAATGAAAAGAGAGTGGATAGAGAGTGGATGAAGAGTGGATGAAGAGTGGACGAAGTGGATGAAGGGTGGAAGGGGGGTGTATGGAGTGAATGGTGGATAAATGGTAAGCAGATGATAGGTGAATGGTAAGTAGATGGTGGGTGAATGGTAAGTGACTGCTGTGAATGCAAGATGAATGGAGTGCATGGTGGGTAAATGATGGATGAATAGTGGATGAGTGGTATGAGTGGTGAGTGGATGGTGTGAATAGCAGATGGATGGTGTGGATGGTAAATGGATGGTGTGTGCATAAAGCCTGAATGAAGGATAGATGAAGGGTGAATGGAGGATGAATGTGGTGGATAAAAGGTAGATAAAGGAGGTGGAGGATAGATGCAGTGGATGGAGGCTGGATGGGAAGTGGGGTTGAATGAATTTAGTAATCAGAGTTGATGGAGAGTGAATGGAGGATGAATATAGGGCAGATAGAAAGTGGATAGAGAATGAATGGAGGGTGGATGAAGAGTGGATGAAGTGGACAGAGGGTGCATAGAGAGTGCATAAAGAATGAATAGAGGACAGATGAAGTGGATGCTGGGTGGATGGAATAGATGCAGGGTGAATGAAGTGGATGTAGGATGAATGTAGTGGATGGATGGTGCATATACAGTGCATGAAGAGTGAAGGTAGTAGATGCAATAGATGTAGGGTGAATGGAATAAATACAAGATGAATGGTGTGGATGGTGGGTGGATGGAGTGAATGGCAGATGAATTGTGGGTGGATCAAAGCTGAAGATGGGATAGATGAAGAATGAATGGAGGATAAATGGTGTGGATGGAGGATGGATGAAGTGAATGGTGTTGCAGATTTCATGTCCTTTGACAAAATTCCCTCTCTTTTCCCCATCAACTCTCCCATCTTTGTTGCTTGCATGAAAGACTTCTTAAAGAATGTCCCATCGGAGAGGCCATGTTATTTGTAGAGACTGGTTTCTATCTTGTATGCCTTTCACTATTTTGGTCCCCTTCAATGGTTTCATTGTTTTGCCTCAGATACTGATGGTGAATGGATGGTGAATGGTGAGTGGTGGATAAACAGTGGGTAAATGAACTGAATGGAGAGTGGATGAAGGATGAATAAAGGGTGGATGATGGGTGGATAGAGTGGATGGTGGGTGAATGGTGGATGAATAAAGTGGATGATGAGTGGATGATGAATAAATAAAGGATGGATAGTAGATGGATAGAGTGGATGGTGGGTGGATCATAGGTGGATGGAGTCAATGGAATGGATGGATGGTGAATAAAGAGTGGATATAAAGTGGATGAGGTGGATAGAGGGTGGATATGGTAGATGTAAGGTGAATGGAGTGAATAGAGAGTGAATAAAGGGTAAATAAAGGGTGGATGAAGTGGATGGAGAGTGGAGGGTGTGTGGATAAAGAGTGGACAAAGAGTGGATGACATGGATGGTGAATGAATGGTTTAAATTGTGGATGGAGTGGATGGAGGGTGGATGGATAAAGAGTGGATAAAGAGTGAGTAGAGGCTGAATGAAGTGGATTTAGGTGGAGTAGATATATGCTGAACAAAGAGTGGATAAAGATGACTGAAGGGTGAATGAAGGGTGAATGGAGGGTGGACAATGAGTGAATAAAAAGTGGATAAAGAGTGGATAAAGTGGATGGTGGCTGGATGGTGGCTGAATGTAGTGAATGCAGGGTAAATGCAATGAATTCAGGATGAATTGAGTGGATGGTGGATGGAGCATGAATGAAGTGAATGCAAAAATAATGCAGAGAGGATATAAAGGATGGATAAAGTGTGGATGATGGAGTTGATAATGAAGTTGATGGAGAGTTGATGGAGGGAATAAAGTGGATATAGGCTAAGATGAAGGGAATGAAGGGTGAATGGTGTGGATAAAGAATGGATAAGGTGAATGAATGATAGGTGGAGGCTGGATGATGAAGTGAATGGGTAGGGTTCACCACGGGTATACCTGTGGGGTACGAGCAGGGAGGGAGGGCCAAGGTGAGGGCTACACAAGCAACGGCACAATGCGCACGATGGTGTGCGTTGTACCGTTGCTTCTGTGCCCTCTCAGGGCAGGGATGGGGTGCACGAGGGCGTCGTCGTCATTGTGTATGGAGGAGGGTGAAGGCGATGGTGTGCGAGGGTGTCGTTGATGGCGTCATGATGTTGGTGTTGTTGTTGTGGTTGTTGCCTGAGGTGTGTGAGGACGCGGCGTAGGCATTGTCGTCACGTTGTCAGGGCGCGTCGCCGGTCGTTGTCTGAGGTCGTCGTCATCGTCATCATTGGGACGAGGGAGATGGAGGGAGGGAGACGGAGGGAGACGGCGAGGGCGCGTTGTTGTCGTCGCGTTGTCTGGGCGGCAAGGCATGAGCGTCGTCGTCGTCGGGACGAGGGAGACGGAGGGAGGGAGACAGTCAGACGGAGGGAGATGGCGAGGGAGCGTTGTCGTCGTCATGTCGATGTCGTTGTCGCGTTGTCGGGGCGCGTCGCCACATCATCGTTGTCAGGATAAGGAAGAGGGTGAGGGCGCATTGTTGGTAGTTGTTGTTGTTGTTGTCATTACGTGTGGGTGAGGCCCAGATGGGTGAGGGTGAGGACGAGACGTGGGCAAGGCGCTATAGTTGTCGTCGCGTTGTTATTGTTGCATGTGAGGGAGGGTGGGTGAGGACGAGGGATCGGCGAGATGCTGTTGTCCGAGTCATGTTGTCATTGTCGTCACATGTGAGGGTGGGTGAGGACGAGGCGTGGGCGAGGCGCTGTCGTCATTGTGTTGTCATTATCACGTGTGGAGGGAGGGAGCGGCGGGTATGCAAACCCGTGCCATGGGTATGGGTATGAGCATGGGTCAGCAAGACCATACCTGTACCTGTACCCGCGCAATACCCGTCATGTGACCTGTGCGGGTTACCCATACCCGTGGTATACCCTAT
>JBBPMO010001159.1:0-12051 GCA_038090315.1 Xanthoconium stramineum
TAAGACCACCTCGCAAGGCGTTGCAAGTCCGGAGTATTTCCTTGCGAGGCCTAGTGATCCTGGTATGCCTTGCATGGCCTGGCACGGCCTTGTTAGGCCTTGCAAGTTTTGGGAGTATTTGGTGATGATGGAAACACATCGTTAGAGCATCCGGAAGGTTGACGAATAGCTAATCTTCATCTGGTGTCTTCAGACGCAGTGTCGGAACCAGCCAACAATTTGGACGAATCAAAACCATGGATGCATGTGCACGGGAACCGACTTGGAAGCGAAGGACTCGCAAGGACGAAAGAGCTCAAGTAACACTATGCAGAACGACAACTAGTATGTAGGGACTGCAACACTAATTACATACTCGAGTATTACAAAAGGAGGATACGACACCACTTGGGATCGTTGAAGGCTATCCAAGGCGTGAGGCCAAACCGCCTATCATCTACTGTATGTCGATTGTGGTGCGGATGCCCCCAATCAACTCCGTCAACGATGTCTCTTCGCGAACCTGAGCCATGATCAAACAGTCTGCAGCGACGCGTTTATACCGCGCACGCCCAACCGGTTCCAGCAACAACCCACCAAAGGGCTGCCTCAGACGAGCAATCAGTCGCAGCGCGCGCGTTATCTCGTCGAAGGCCCCTGCACTATGGGAATACTCCTGGTCGAGGATGGTGCCGATCCAAGGGTGGATCAAAAGGAGGTCCGTCATCCCAGAGAGGTCGTCCCTCGTTTTGATCTCTACCTCCTCAAGGGCGGACACCGTGGCACGGTGAACATGTAACTTGGTCACCGAATCTAGTCCCAAGGTGCTGAGTTGGGTAATTGCAAAGGTAATGCAGGGGAGACCAAGGCAACTGGCAGCAAAGGTTGGACGAGGAAGTTTGTTGAGATGATCATACAGTGACATGGCAAGGGAGAGATCAGGCCAGGATGAATGGAATGTGGCGACGATGCTGTCCATCTCAGCCGCATTGATGGGTTGCGGGATGTGAGGCGGCATAAGTTGGTCGTAGACCGCAAGATCGGGAGGTAGACAGCTGTTGTAGCCACCCGCGCGCCCGATCCAAGCAAGGATAGTGACGTCGCCAGAGCCCGCTATGATGTGTTCCAGGAACCGACCGACCGCACGATTGCCCTCACCATATATGACAGGGATGGAAGCGTTGAAGATGCCCAGTAGCGAGTACGCAATATCCTCGACAAGCGTCGTTCGGCGCCTTGAGGCTAGATATAGCTTCTCGCGCACCCTGTTGAGACCAGGTCGAAGGACCGACAATTCTTGTGTGAGAGCTCCTGCGGCTTGTTGCATCTCCCGAATGATGCCAGGGTCCTCCTTGTGATTGAAGATCTCCAGGCCAAGATATGGCTTCCAGTCCTCCGTGTAGAACCGGACAACTTCCGCTGCAACGTATTCCTGGTACGTCCATGCACGCGTATTCCAGATACTTCGACGGAGATCACCAGGCCGCTGGGAGTCCGACCTGACACCACGGAGGTAGACGACTGTGAGGGACGAACCACGATACCATGTGAACATGGCGACCAGCGACTCCTGTAGGACGACATTGTCCTTTTTGTCGATGCAACAGGTGTCGGACCACACCCAATGGAATCCAAGAGTGCCGATTAGCCTGCAAAACGTCTGAAGTTTGATGTTCGGGAAGGATACTTCTAGATCATAGACAGAGATGTTCTCGACCAGCTGGAAAAGAGGTTCGCCGTACTCCCACCGATGGGAGAACATGACATATCGGTAAAAATCCTTGACCTCTTTCTGAATACGTCCGAGATCAAGCCTGGTGGTCATTAAAGACCGTAGTTCATCGTAGACTGGAATTGCTTCGAAGGCTGTCGCCTGCCCTGTTTTATCGTACAGGCGCCCGTTTTCGGTGTCAATGAGGACACGTGGCATGTGGCGGATGGTTTCTTCAATCACTTCCAGGATAGCGGGAGTCGCATCGACATACTGATCGCGAAGCTCTACAATCAGAAAGAAAATCAGTGTGTTGCCCCTACACGAACCGATGAAATGCCCACTGCGAATGTAAGGATCAGGAGATTCCTCGATCTTCGAGAGCGTCATCCTGAATGCCTCGAATGCTTCGCTGTGACGCTTCGTGCCATGTAACGCAGCATGCTTCCGCTCGTATCCTTTGTAGGACGTTGGTTCAAGTTCAATCACCTACATTGTACACAACACTGAAGTCTCCTTCCATCGTAATACAACATGAATCATACCTTTTCAGCATCGATTAATGCCACTTTCCATGACTTTCTGAGTGCTCGTGCCTTGCTTCGCTTATAAAGGACATCGCTGACATTCAAGGGATCGAGCATCAACAACTCGGAATAGTGTTTGATGGCCTCGTCATATTTTTGAGAGTCCATCGCTGTATTGCCCAAATCTTCCAGCTTCTCCGTACAGCGACGTCGAAAGTCTGTTGATAATATTTGGAACGTCCCTGGACACGCTGCCTTGGACCCACTCACCGACTTCCCATGCCGTGTACGAACACGTGTCCTCAGTCGAGTCGTTCTGCATTTTTTGGAAGCACTGGATTGCCTCTGTAAGTCGACCGTCCTGTTCCAGAACGTCACAGACTGCCTGGTAGATGAGTAATTTCGGAATTTGAAACTGAAGTGAAAGAAATCAACATCCATCAAGGGTACATTATGAGACACGTACCTTGGCAGCAGCATCCAATGCCTCGTTCGCCGAGCCACGAACCAAGATCAACCTCGCCCACTTGATCAGGACAGTATGCGACATCGACGGACTAAGCGACAATGCAGTCGAATAAGCTGTAAGCGCTTCGTCATATTTCTCAACTTTTGACGCCTCGTCTCCGTTCACTTCCAGCGTCGATACGCATCGGCTCGTGAGGTCTGACATGTGAATTCAATGATTTCTCTCGGTTCGCAATGCCAAAACTCACCAGCAAGCCAGTCTGTTATGAACGTGTAGCCTCTGATTGCTTCGCTCATGGCATTCTTGATCTCGAGCAGAGATACAGCAGCATCGACTATGCGGCCCTCGGCGTAAAAAATTTCACATTGATGTTTCTGTTCATGGACACGAACGATCTGTGCGAGGTTGTTCGCTTTTGTTGTAGTTGTACGATTTCGTTGTCCAATGGACGTCAATACCGATAACAGAAGTCAGAATAGTGTTGGACGTACTCGATTTCTGAACCTGCGCACGAAGAGAGTCAATAGTCTCATTCAGACTTTTTTCCTTCTGACTGGTTGCCTGCTGAGATGTGGCGAGCTCATGACGGAGTTCTCGTACGACTTTCTCAAGGTTCACTATTTGTTCTTCTGATGATTGAGAACACGTTAGAACGTGCGAGGTAGGACAATGAATGGACGAACCGGATTTTTCGTACTCTGCACGAAGAGAACGGAGGCTGTCTTCTTGATGCTGATTACGGCGTTGTTCGTTGAGCAGCCAACCGAGTTCTTGATTCGAATGTACTTACGTTGTTCCAGTAAGACGAAGGGAGAATATCACAGAGACTGCGGAGTGTGATTTTGTTGCCACCGCCAATTGCAATGTCGTTGTTTGTTGAGATGGCCATGCATTCGACTTTGCCTGTATGCTCGATGACAGATCCGATTTCCTTGTGTGTCGTGGCGTCCCAGAATGAGACTGATGAGTTGGAAGAGGCTGCGATGAATGTGCCATCGCTTGCCAGTGCAATGTGGTTGTATTCGTTGCCGTGAATGGACCATTGAGAAAGCGTTGCGCCAGTGGACGCGTCGAGACAGATGATCTTTCCAGAAGATACAACGAAGAGGCGTTTGTTATTGCTCGACCAGGCGAGGGAGTGGTTAAGTGAAAGCGTGGTTTGGATTGGGACATTGACGACAAGGCTGCCGTCATGACCGTCGTAAATCCGAAAAACCGTCTCAGTCGCAGTGGCGACGAAGCGTCCATCGGGTGAGAATTTGACCGCAAATACCAGGTGGTCGTGCTCCCATGGCCCGAGCAGTCGCTGGCCAGTCGACAGCGAAGAGACGCATGCAGTCTTGTCACCCGACCCGCTTGCGATTTTCGTCGAGTCTGGCGACACGTCCACTGCACACACCCAATGGCTGTGTCCTTTGAACTCGCTCACTTTTTTCCCGCTCTCTACGTTCCACACCTGCACTGACTCCCATATCCCGCCGACGATCCACTTTCCATCTTGCGACGCCACAATGTTGAAAAGAGTGCTCCCTGCATCCATTGGCATACCCACCTCCATGCCATCTTTAACTCGCCATCGTCGAATCTTTCCTTCCCTGTCGCCACCCACGACGTGTTTCCCATCAACGAGAAACGCGACCGTGTATATCTCATCTCGACCATCGATTTCGATTGTTTTTGCAGAGGAGGGCTGGGCCTTGCTCGACTCTAGGCTCTTCGTTAGTATCCCATTCATTGTCTCCCCAGGCACTCACTATTCCCTAATATTCTCGGCAAGGACATCAGATCGATGGAAAGAAGGGTGTGCAGATTGTTTACTCCCAGTGTGCCGTCGTTGCCTTACATACACGTGCCTCTTATCTTTGTACTTCAGTTCGCACACTGCCTATTGTCTAATCTCAGCGCTTGCCCTCGTCTGACTCCCTGTGGTTGTTACGCTGCTAAGCCCAGACCTTTCGAGGAGGATTACGCTTCAAGTTGTTGAGCAGCCGGTGCGCCTTCCAAACTCCCGTTCAAGTTTCCATTGTTCAGGCCCATTGATCTATGGATCGTAAACGACTTCAGGTATACCGGAAGAGCCAAGCAATGGATCAAGCCTCCCCACGCGCTCACCATTCCTTGATCGTCCGTCATTTCTTGCTGACATTCTCTATCAGGGCATCAGAGCGATGAAAAGAAGGGCGCACAGTTGTTTACTCCAAGGGTGCCACTGTCTCCATGGGGGTGATCGGTGCGATATGGGTATTCGTTGATACGATATAAACTCTAGAAAACATCACGTTTGGCAAGGTACGCTGGCGGTGATAGGATATTGTACGACGATCGGGTGCACTGATTCAACTGCATCGCGTTTCACATCTCTTTCTCTGGTTTCAGAAAAGTACGTCGACGCTGGAGTCTTATCTGTCAATGTTGACCTGCGCCGGCTCTGTTCAGAACATCCATGCAACACGAAAGAGTTCAAGCTCTACGTCGGCCTCAATCCATACCATCATTTGACCGCTCTCGTGAGTAAGGACACTATTTCTGTCACCATCATGTTGACTGGGGTACAGGGCACATGGGCAGAGTTTTCACATATCCATCTGGTATGTAGCCGCCGCGGGAATCACGGAGCCATCGTATGTTGAGCGTATTCGCGTGCGTTATGACGAGGTGCATTTCCAACGTTTCACATCCTGAACAGTTCTCATAGTTATCTAGCACCGCGAAACGGTCGTTGTTCGACAAATCCTCAAGCACCTCCGCGAACGACGCCTCTTGACACCCTGCCAATCCATCCTCGCCCATTCCCAAATCCCATTTGAGCACCCCATCGTGACGTCCCTCCACGCCGCCCTCGTTCTCCAGGGAAACTGGGACGATGCCGAATCTCTCCTTACCCAAGCCTCCTCGCACACACTCCGATTTGGTATCAAACACCGTCTTGCGACAGCTCCGTGCGATCTGCCCGTTCTACTCAGGGCAATGTTGTGACTGATGGCGCGCCACCGTCCAGTATGAATATCGTACACCCAAAAGTCGTTGAGGGATTTGTTCCCGCCCCACCCGCCAAAGGGGTAGATGTGGCCGTTGTCGGGATCGATATACATGGTATGGCCACCACGTTTCGGCGTCGCCATCGGCGTCAACACCGCGCAAGCGCCGCCATTGAGCGCGTGGTTGGCAGGATTGGAGGTAGGATTGAAAGAGGCCGGCGGCTTCTTGGGGCGATGGGGCGATGGGGACGTGATGCCTGTGAGGCCCGAGGACGAGGAAGCACTGAGACGGGCTGAGGAACGGGTTGGGTCGTCGAGGGCGGCGACAGCGTGTTGTTCGGAATTTTATAGGTATCATACGAGGGGGTCGGATGCGGGCAAGAGAGGTTTGTTGTCGTTTGATACGGCGGTGAGTGTCGTACACTTGTTTGCGATGGTGAACGCTCACGATAGCCTTGGATAGTTTTCGGCCCTCCCCCCGCTTATTTTTGATCATCAAATGGCGATGGACTGTGACGCACAGGTGTTGTATGTCTCTGGGGGACGCGTCGATGGGAATTGGGACTCTCCGAAGTAGTCGGGATTGTACCCGTTACAGTGTTCGGACGAACAAGTGGAAATTACTCCAGTAAGTCACTCAGATCCCCCGATCACAACACTCCTCTCATCCCCTTAGGCCACTTGGTACAGCTGCCATCTGGAACCAGTCGAGGTGGAAATAAGAACCCGAGAAGAGCGCGACCCAATTACATAACCTTTGCACCGTCCGGAAACATTGGCCGTCGTTAGTTTCCTGTTCGTATATCCTCAAAACCATGTCTTTTGGCTTCATGGTGCGGTGTGGGTGACATCGGCGCCATACAGGACACTGGCATGTCCGTTGGTAGCGTGCAGAAGGCGTCACATTTGTAAAGGTAGGCTGGCGGTGATACGAAGTCGTACGGTGACGGGCTCGAACCGTCATGTTTATTTCGTGTCCCTTTCTACAGTTGGAGAGAAGCTATGCCGATGTTGGTGCCAGTGACTGTCGTCTTTGAAGCCTCAGCTGATGCGCATGTGTGTTGAACGTCGCCGTTAAGCGCTAAGAACCATGATTTGGGGTGATATTGACCGCTGAGGGGAAGCAGAGCATTAGATCAGAGCGAATGGTGGAGATGTTGATATGAGTACATTGATGAGTCAAACGGAAACACGTCGTTGAACATCCGGAAGATTGGCGAATGGTTAGTCTTCATCTAGTGTCTTCGGACGCAGTGTCGGAACCAGCCAACGGTTAGGACGAGTCAAAAACCATGGATGCATGTGCACGGGGACCAACTTGGAAGCGAAGGACTCGCAAGGACTCGCAGGCCCAAGCAACACCATGCAGAACGACAACTAGTAGGGACTACAAACACGAACTACATACTCGAGTGTTACAAAAGGAGGGTGTGACACCACTTGGTATCGTTGAAGGCTGTCCATGGTGAGGCAAAACCCATCGTCTATCATCTACTGTATGTCAATTGTGGTACGGATGCTCCCAATCAACTCCGTCAACGACGTCTCCTCACGAACCTGAACCGTGATCAAACAGTCTGCAGCAACGCGTCTATACCGCGCACGCCCAACTGGTTCCAGCAACAACGCACCGAAAGGCTGCCTCAGACGAGCAATGAGCCGCAGCGCGCGCGTTATCTCGTCGAGAGCCCCTGCACCATGGGAATACTCCTGGTCAAGGATGGAGCCGATCCAAGGGTGGATCAAAAGGAGGTCCTCCATCTCAGAGAGGTCGTCCCTAGTTTTGATCTCTACCTCCCCAAAAGCGGACATCGTGGCACGGTAAACATACAACTTGGTCACCGAATTAAGTCCTAGGGTATTGAGTTGGGTAATTGCAAAGGTGATGCAGGGGAGACCGAGGCAACTGGCAGCAAAGGTTGGGCGGGGAAGTTTGTTGAGATGATCATACAATGACATGGCAAGGGAGAGATCAGGCCAGGATGAATGGAATGTTGCGACAATGCTGTCCATCTCAGCCGCATCGATGGGTTGCGGGACGTGAGGTGGCATAAGTTGGTCGTAGACCGCAAGATCGGCAGGTAGACAGCTGTTATAACCACCCGCGAGGCCGGTCCAGGCGAGGGTGGTGACGTCGCGGGAGCCTGCTATGATGTGTTCCAGGAAACGACCAACCGCGCGATTGCCCTCACCGTATATGATAGGGATGGAAACGTTGAAGATGCCCAGCAGCGAGTACGCAATATCCTCGACAAGCGTCGTTCGGCGCCTTGAGGCTAGGTATAGCTTCTCGCGCACCCTGTCGAGACCAGGACGAAGGGCCGACAACTTTTGTGTGAGAGCCCCTGCGGCTTGTTGCATCTCCCGAATGATGGCAGGGTGCTCCTTATGGTTGAAGATCTCCAGGCCAAGATATGGCTTCCAGTCCTCCGTGTAGAACTGGACAACCTCCGCCGCAACGTATTCCTGGTACGTCCATGCACGCGTATTCCAGATACTGCGACGGAGATCACCAGGGCGCAGAGAGTGCGACCTTACACCGCGGAGGTAGACGATCGTGAGGGACGAACCACGATACCACGTAAACATGGCGACCAGCGACTCGTGTAGGACGACGTTGTTGTTCCTGTCAATACAACAAGTGTCGGACCACACCCAATGGAATCCGAGAGCACCAGTTAGCCTGCAAAGCATCTGTAGCTTGATGTTCGGAGAGGATACTTCTAGATCATAGACAGAAATATTCTCGACCAGCTGGAAAAGAGGTTCGCCGTACTCCCACCGATGGGAGAACATGACATATTGGTAAAAATCCTTGACCTCTTTCTGAATACGTCCAAGATCAAGCCTGGTGGTCATTGAAGACCGTAGTTCATCGTAGACTGGAATTGCTTCGAAGGCTGCCGCCTGCCCTGTTTTATCGTACAGGCGCCCAGTCTCGGTGTCAATGAGGACACGTGGCATGTGGCGGATGGTTTCTTCGACCACCTCTCGGATAGCGGGAGTCGCATCAACGTATTGACCGCGAAGCTCTATAGATCGGGAGAAAATTAGAGTGTTGCCTCTACGCAGATTGATGAAGTGACCCACCGCGAACTTGAGGATCAGGTGATTCTTCGACTTTTAAGAGCATCATCTCGAATGCCTCGGATGCTTCACTGTAACGCTTCGCACCATGTAACGCGGCATGCTTCCGCTCGTATCCTTTGTAGGACGTTGGTTCAAGTTCAATAACCTAGATTGTACACACTGAGGTCCCTTTCTATGATGATACGACATGATTCATACCTTTTCAGCGTCGATTAATGCCAATTTCCATGACTTTCTGAATGCTCGTGCCTTGCTTCGCTTATAAAGGACATTGCTGACATTCGAGGGATCGAGCATCAACAACTCGGAATAGTGTTTGACGGCCTCGTCATATTTTTGAAAGTCCATCGCTGTATTGCCCAAATTTTCCAGCTTCTCCGTACAGCGACGTCGAAAGTCTGTTGATAATATTTGGAACGTCCCTGGACATGCTGCCTTGGACGCACTCACCGACTTCCCATGCTGTATACGAACACGTGTCCTCGGTCGAGTCATTCTGCATTTTTTGGAAGCACTGGATTGCCTCCGTAAGTCGACCGTCCTGTTCCAGAATGTCACAAACTGCCTGGTAGGCCAATAATTTTGGAAGCTGAAACTGAAGTGAAAGAAAGTCAACATCCATCAAGGGTACATTATGAGGCGGTACCTTGGCAGCGACATCCAATGCCTCGTTCGCCAAGCCACGAACCAAGATTAACCTCGCCCACTTGCTCAAGAGAATGCGCGGTGTTGACGGACTGAGCGACCATGCAGTGGAGTAAGCTGCAAGCGCTTCATCATATTTCTCAACTTTCGTCGCTTCGTCTCCGTTCACTTCCAGCGTCGATGCGCATCGGCTCGTGAGGTCTGACATACGAATTTAATAATTTCCCTCGATATGCAATACCAAAACTGACCAGCAATCCAGTCCGCTATGAACGTGTAGCCTCTGACTGCGTCGCTCGTAGCATTCTTGATCTCGAGTAGAGACGCGGCAGCATCAACTATGCGGCCCTCTGCATACAGAGCTTCACATTGGTGTTTTTGCTCGTGGACATGAACAATGTGTGCGAGATCGTCCACTTTTCGTTGTAGTTGTACGACTTCGTTGTCTGATGGACGTCAATACCAATAACAGAAGTCAGAATACTGTTGGACGTACTCGATGTTTCGACCTGCACGCGAAGGGAGTTGACAGACTCGTTCAGGTTTTCTTCTTTCTGATTGGCTATGGTTAGCTCGTGACGGAGGCCTTGTACGACTTTCTCGAGGTTCGTTAACTCTTCTTCTAATGAATCAAAAACATGTTAGAATGTGAGAGTCAGAACAGCGAATGGACGAACTCGATCTTTCGTCCTGCGCGCGAAATGAGTTGATAGTCTCGTTCAGACCTTCTTCCCGCCGATTGGCTGCAGCAAGCTCGTGACGGAGGTCTCGTACAACTTTCTCGAGGTTTGCTATTTTTTCTGCTAATGAATTAAACATGCTAGAACGCGCGAGGCAGGACAGTGAATGGACGAACCGGGTCTTTCATGCCTTGTACGAAGGGTGTGGAGACTGTCCCCTTTATGCTGATCACGGCGTCGTTCATTGAGCAGCAAATCGAGCTCTTGATTCAAATGTACTCACGGAGTCGCAATAGGACGAGGGGAGGGCGTTACAAAGACTGCCAAGTGTGATTCTCTCGTTACTGCCAATCACAATGGCGTGATTTGCTGAGATGGCCATGCAGTTGACATAAGCTGTATGCTCGATGACAGATCCGATTTGCTTCTGTGTCGTAGCGTCCCAGAACGAGACTGATGAGTCGGAAGAGGGTGCGACGAATGCGCCATCGCCTGCCAATGCAACGCGGTTGTACTTGTCGCCGTGATGAGAAAGCGTTGCACCAGTGGAGGGGTCCAGACAGATGATCTTGCCGGAAGATACAACAAAGAGCTGTTTGCTTTTGTTCGACCAGGCAAGGGAATGATTGTATGAGTAGGTGACTTTGATTGGGACGTTGACGACAAGGTTGCCGTCCTGACCGTCGTAAATCAAAATAGAACTCCAAGTTGCAGTGGCGATGAAGTGTCCATCGGGTGAGAATTTGACCGCAAACACGTTGCTGTCATATTCCCATGGGCCGAGCAGTCGCTTGCCAGTCGAAAGCGACCAGACGCTGGCAGTCCTGTCCTCCGATCCGCTTGCGATTTTCGTCGAGTCTGGTGACATGTCGACGGCATTTACACAATGGTTGTGTCCTCTGATCTCGCTCTCTTTTTTCCCGCTCTCCACGTTCCACACCTGCACCGAATTCCATGTCCCGCTGACGATCCACTTTCCATCTCGCGACACCGCAATGTTGTAAACATCGCCCCCCGCATTCATTAGCGCACCCACCTCCGTGCCATCTTCAACTCGCCATCGTCGAATCTTTCCTTCATTACCGCCACTCACGACGTGCTTCCCATCAACGAGAAACGCAACCGCGTATATTCTACCTCGACCATCGATTTTGATTGTTTTTCCAGAGGAGGGCTGGACCTCGCTCGACTCTGGGCTCTTCGTCAGTATCTCATTTATTGTCTCCCCACGCACTCACCATTCCCTGGTCTCCGATAGTTTCTCGCAGGTATTCTCGGCCGGGACATCAGAGCGATGGAAAGAAAGGCGCACAGGTTGTTTACTCAGCGTGCCATTGCGCCCCTTACGCATCAGTTCGCACACTGCCTGTGGTCCAGTTTTGGTGCTTGCCTTTGTCTGACTCCTAGTGGTTGTTATGCTACTAAGCCCAGACTTTTCGAGGAAGATTATGCTTCAAGTTGTTGAGCAGCTGGTGTGCCTTTCAAACCCCTGTTCAAGCTTCCGCTGTTCAAGCCCTCTAAACGACTCCGGGTATGCCAGAAGAGCCCGACAATGGATTAAGTCTCCCCAGACGTTCATCATTCCCTGATCGTCTGTCATTCCTTGCAGACATTCTCAGTCAGGGCATCAGAGCAATGGAAAGAATGGCGCACAGTTGTTTACTCCAAGAGTGCCACTGTCGCCCTCTACACACGCGTCTCTTATCGTAACGCGTCAGTTCACACACTGCATCTCGGCGCTTGCCCTTATCTGACGCCCATTCCCCACCGTTTTCGTCGGTCGCTGTGCTGCTCGGCTCGGACTTTTTGAGAATTGAACTTCAAATTGTTGACAACAGGTGCGCTAACTACCTTTACCGCTGTTCATGTATCCATGATGTACCAGCCATGCCCACAACACTAACAACTACGTAGAACCTTCATCATTTTTTGTTATTGGTCTTTGTGATGTGTGTTACAACATTGCGCTTGG
>JBBPMO010001160.1:0-12046 GCA_038090315.1 Xanthoconium stramineum
GATGTTGAGGATATGTGGGAGACACATGATTCAGCAATCATTGGTGTCAAAGTCAGAGGTTATACCACATGATTTGAGTAACTCTGCAAACTTCTGCATTGCGGTGTTGTTATTCAAAGCATTATCAAGCGTAAAGTGCCCGACCTGCAAATGTTCAGCAACAGTCGTGACTGATACTGGGGCTCAACAGGATGACTTACTTTGTGGAGGATATTTGCTTGTTCGAGAAGCTTGAAGATCTTCTCCCCCAAGTACTCGCCAGTATGGCTACCAGGGATGTGGTAAAAGGCAATGAGAGCTGTTTTGAGTTTCAATTGATGCGTCAGAACCTTTACCAATCCAGTGAGCAGTGAGCGCCAGGAAGGGCCTCATGTTTTCATCTGACCATATGTCAGCAGTGCACGATACTTTACCCTTGGAGTTCTGAAATATAATACAGTCAATCAATTAGGCGCCATTGACTCTACTACTCTGGATGAAGCACTTACTGTGAGATCTTGCTTCAGCATTTGGAAATATTCTCTCCACATTTCAATGATAAGTTCTCACATCTTCATTCATCTAGGGATGTTGGCATCCCAGAGGTCCTCTCAGAGTAGAAGTAGAAGTTGGCAAAATTCAGGACATTCAATAACATTGATAGACTGACCGTGACGATTAGATACCACTCGAGTCATCACATTTGTTAAGATACATACTTGATCATCGGCAACGATGAACTTTACCAGGAAGCGCTCAAATGTGGCAGGTGAGAACTCTGGTAAGCCATCATCCAGAGATGGTTTTGAGCCTGGAAGAACAGGCAGCGAGTTGCCTGCAGAGCAAGGAACAGCAGGTGGAAGATTACATATTGTAATGCCTGGCTTCTGGAGTGCTTTCCGGAGTGTTCCAAAGGAATATCCTATGCTAAATGCTGCAGCAACCGACTTGATCCATATAATCCAGCTATGCTCCTCAGTGTGTTCAAGGTATTTGAGAAGGTGGTACTTCTCAATATGTTGACGAAGTGAGGAATTAGAATTACCACTGCTGTAGATATACTTCTGGGTAAATGGCTCTGGTTGGGCCTCTTTCAGCTTTCTGAAGGACAATTGTTAGTATGAGGAAGGCCGACAAAGGAGGGGTATTGACAGACCTGCATACGTTACACGTTGATGACACTTTGCGAATCTTCTCAAAGAAGTGATTAATGTCTTTGGCAGATTGGTCATTTAAGGTGTTCTTGGGAGTTAGGAGGTCAGAGGTAGATGCCCCAGTGTTCAAGGAATTCTGTCTTCTATCAGTTTGGTGCGCTCATGCTTGTGGGATCGGATGCTCTTGAGGCTCATCCTCATCCTCATCTTCATCCCCATCCCAGTCAAGCTCAGCATCAATGTCGATAAACTCTGATCCCTCCTGAGCAGCCAGAGCTGAGGGGCAACACGGACCATCTGGTGACTCAGGTCCTGAACCATGAACTGGTTGCACGGCTTGAGCAGGTGTGGGAGCAGGATTAGAACTGTCAGGTTTGTCTCCCTGAAGAAAGCAGCAGGGAGGGCGATGTCTTCTAGGACCCAGAGTGTCGTTAACAGGGTCACAGGTGTTGTTTGTGTGTATTTGTGTGGTGGTGCCTGGCTCTGGCACAGCATGACCAGGCTGAGTGGGCTCCTCATGGGCCTCACCTGTGCAACAGCAAGGGGGCATTGTCAATAGTACATTTCCCTGAATTCAGAATCGATTTTTATACAGCAAAAACACCCTAGAACAATGATCGAGTGGCCGTCAAAGGGACTCAATGTGCTCAGAGAACACGCGAAATATGAACATAAACAGAATTGGCTAATACAAACGTAACAAACCGTGATCAGATTTACAAAGTAGAAGGAACAAGGGGGAGTCATGTTACAAAGGTTCTTTGGAGTTGCGTAACTGACAGATTCAACTTTGACAAGCAGTGCACTTGTGTTGAGGCTTGGGGTCTTCAGATCTCTGACTCTGGGATGAATTGCTGGACAGGGCATATGACTTGTCTGACCATGTTGAGCATTTCTTGCCCCTGAAAGAACTCTTGTACCATCGCATGTAACACTTGTGTGCAGTTACTGTCTTTGCGTCGATAAGTGCAGTACAGAAGTGGTCCCATGAGGTGGGGAGTGAGATTCAAGCATTCATGCCAGTAGCATCCAGCATGATGCCATTAATACATGCAATCTCCTCACAAAACTGGACCATGTCCAGTCTGATCAGCTCCAGCCCCTTGTTTAGGATCCTTTTCACATGGTCCATAGCCCCCTTATCACCCAGGAGCACCTATAATCCATTCTATGAGGATTCAGCAGTTCTATACACAGGAATAAAATGTACCCCATGTGCACTCCACTCTGTTTGATGTATGTTTTGGGCATCGATCTTGATCCTCTTGGCAGGGTCATCTCCAGTAGATTGTCTCAACCACATGTAATACTTGAACTCATTGATACTACACCACATATGTCCTGAAGCAGCAACTGGAATCATAAACTCTTCTGCCATGTCTTGAACCTTGGGTTCTAGATCACAGACCAACATGAACCCTTCGAGAGACTTTGCCACCTCATCCTGCTTGAAGCACTCCCATGCAGGAGAGCCTTTCACAGGAGATGTGTAAGTGGCAGCTTCCTTGATAAGGATGACGACAACCATGGATGCTTCAGGGCGAGTGGCAATAAGTTCTTTGACCTTGTCAAAGACCTTGTCATGAGGCTGAGTGAAGGCGCACTTGAGGATGAACAGTATTTTGCGGATCTTCTCTTTTGTGGGCCTCACAGACGTAAAGACCAAGCTGAGGTTGGTCACTGCAGAAATAGTCTCTGCTTCAAGACTGCTGTTTGTGGCAGTGTGAATATGAACGTATTGGTGGGGGTAATCTGCCTGCTGGAAGCGAGTCATAACCCCAACAAAATTGGCAACAGGGACTTCATGGACCTCCATCACCCATTGGACAATAAGGAGTTTGCAGCTTGCAAGGTACATGAACCTGCAGGGCCCAACGAAGTGTCAGCACTATTCCCTAAATGGATAGATGATGTGCACACCTAGGTTGCCTGGATACTTGAAAGGCTCTATCATCCATCATTGATGCAAGCAACAAAAACTCATGTTGAGAGACACCTGAAAAAACCTGCAAAGTAGCGAAGTGAGACGAAATCTGGGGGGTGACCAATCCATCATGTAGACTTACAATGTATTCAGCATTGATTTCTGATATGAGGGTGGGGATAATCTTCGTATGAAGGGCTGTGACATCAATTAGGTTAGTAAAGTCAACAGTGGATAGGTTGTGTCTTAATACTTACCGGCAGGTTTGTGGAGCTCCTGATGAGCTTGTACATGTTCAGATGAAAGATGAGAGCCTACAAGCAAGGAGTCTGAGGATACAGTGGCATCAATTGCTTGGAGTTCCTGGACTTTGGGTTGCTGCAGAGGTGTTACTGTTGAAAAGCTGGCCAAGGATGCAGTTTAAATCCCTGATTCTGAGACTGGGCTCTGGCTCTGAGTACAAGTGCCAGTGTTATCATTATGGTGGGAACTTGCAGGAAGGGGGGAGGAAGGTGGCAAAGTGCATGGGATTGATTTTAAGTGGGTCTGCTGGAAACAATTAGTGACCAAGGTTACAGGACTGGGACTGGACACTGAGTGTTGCCTGAGTTGACTGATGTGCGACAATTAGCACTGTAAGAAATGCTGTAGGTGTTATGCGAGTCGATAGACTTGTGACTAAGTCAAGGATACTTACTCTGAGGGAGGTACTCACGAAGAGACACAATGTCCTCAAAGCCAGGCTAGGTGTTGGAACAAGAGACGAGGAAACTGAGTCACAACTAGATGAGTTGTGGATTCACAAGACTAACGCTGTTATTGCATAGAACAAGAATGGAGAAATAAGTACAGGCTGAGCAGGTATTTAAGTACTACTGATTACCTAAAAAGAAGGTCGTAGAATTGTGTGGAAGTAGGGGAAACATGGTTACCACGAGAGAAGTAACCAAGGAGTGAGACAGTCCTGTAGAACAAGAGAGTACTTAAAGAGGAACAATAATCGAGTTGGCATAGGATGGGAAGGCTAGTAGGTAAGAGTCCATCTCCTCATGGAGGGGAGCAAAGTGGAAGTAAGGGTGGCAGACTACGGAAACAAGGAAGAAGACATGAGAAAGGAAAAAGATTGTAACATTACCCCCTTCGTATACTCGAGCCCCAGGCTTGATATATCCAGCTCCATTAGTCGTTCTCCACAAGGGTATTGAGGTCGTTGTCATCTGAGTAGGTCCCCCCATAAGTTGATCGAGCAGAGGATTCGTCAAGCGGATTGACAGGACAGTTATTGACCATGTGTCCAGGGGTGTCGCAACGTCCGCAGATTCGGAAGTTGCATACCTTGTCGGAGTGTCCCCATCTATGACAGAGATCACATTGGGTCTCCAAACAATGATGGGCAGCGTGACCAGGGGCTGTCTCCTGACACGTGGGGCAGCGGTACAAGGGGCAGAACAGCCCATGGTGACTGAGATCCGAACAAATGTAGCACTGGGTGGAGGGGGAGCAGGAGCGGGAGTGTTGAACCAGGACATGGGAGGATGAGGAAGTGATCCATTGCCCTTCGGCGATCTGGATATGGATGGGGTCATCGTTCACCGGAGTGGGGGCAGGCAACGCGGGACGCGATGAGATTCAGAGGGCCAAGGGAATGGCTGGAGAGGGAGTACAAATTCCTGTTTGTCCTCGGTAGTGTTGTTGCTCAGCTTTGGAGAGGGTGATGTAGACCTGTTGGAACGCTGGGTAGAGGATCTCGCTAGGGAGCTCCTCCAGGTGGTGGTGGAAGGAATGGGTGTGGAGCAGTTCGAGGACTGGTCCCACAAGGAGGGAGAGGGTAGCTCGAAGTGGGAGGCCAAGGTTGTCAGATAGGTCGTTCGGACAGGCTCTGAAGTGCTGGATCTGGGCAAGAGTGACGAGATGCAGGAGTTGGACGAGGAGTTGGCAAGTGAGGTCAGTTTGGTAATTGGGGAGTCCTTCGACAGCGATGAGGATGGCAGGGGAGGCGATGACAAGGGTGTACAGGGTATAGATGGCCAAGGTTGGAAGAAGGGAAAACCTAATCAGCTGGGAGGTGAGTGGGGGTGTGTGGGAAGGTTCGTGAGTGTGAGAGGTTGAGAGGAATGGCATTCATATGGCGGGGGGTTAGATTGATGGTGAAGATACTGGATAACGCAAGCAGAGATTAACAGGGCAGTGAGATAGAGAGACAAAGAGATTACAACAGGTATAGGAGGGCTGGGAGCAGTCATGTAGGGGACTGGGGTGGCCACAGGCATACGCAGGGGGGTACTCACGAAGAGACACCTTGTCCTGCGATTTCAGTAGTGGATGGGGCAACCCTGTCTCTTACAGAAGGAAGGGTGAATGTGGGCGTGGTTGAGAGGGAGTTTGTTGAGGTGAAGGTATCTGAGCTGGTATTTGGTGAGGCCCAACTTCCAGGGGATGTCAGAAGGGCGGATGGGGAGGGCGTTGTTGTGTTTGATGATGAAAGGCATGGGGAGGTGGTTAAGTAACTGAGGGAGTGCATCCGTTTATAGTTGCTGAGTATCTCAGATGCATGTTGGAGATTTGATTCGGGTTCCCAGGTGTTTTCCAACGATGGATACCCTTTCCACGCTGTCAGGTACTTTTGTCGACCCGAGGATCCTCAGTGAGATAATCTGTTTGACTTTGTATTCTTCCTCGGTCCCAATTAGGTCAGGCGGTGGTTTTGGGAAGTTTGGTCCATGCATTTCGGTTTCCTTGTAGGGTGAGAGAAGAAATGCATGAAAGACATTGTGTATTTTCCATGTGGAGGGTAGGCGGAGTCAGTAAGTGAGTGGAGACAGGACCTGAGCTATTTCAAAAGGACCCTGTCATTTGGGGGCTAATTTCCTCGAGGGGTAGTTGAGGCAAAGATTTGTCGCTTCTAGCCATACCTTGTCTCCCACTTTCCAGGGGGAGAAGTTCCATGTGTTTCGTTCCCTCATTATTCAATGGGCAGTTTCATGTGCAGCCAAGGCTTCTTTCCAAGCTTCTTCTAGGGTTGTTAGGCAGTTCTCTAGGGCTGGAAGAAAGGTTTTTTCCAGGGGTGGGTACGCCCTTGGTTCATATCTGTGTAACAAGGAGAATGGTGAAACCTTAGTGGAGCTGTGAGGGATGGAGTTGTGATGAAACTCAGTGGTGGGAAGGAAGTCAGTCCATTTCTGGGGGTTGTTGGCACAGAAAATGTGGAGATACATTTCGACCTCTTGATTGGTTCGTTCGGTCTGTCCATCAGTTTGAGGGTGGTATGCGGTGGAGAGTTTCACATCGTATTGGAGGAGACATGCAAGTTCTCTGGCGAAGGCAGAAGCGAATTGTGGTCCTCTGTCCGAGATTAATGAGTCATGTAGACCGAAACATTTGAACACATGGTGGAGGAAAAGTTTGGCTACACCTGCCGCATCTATGGTCTTTGAACAAGGGATGAGAATCACCCCCTTCGTAAGGCCATGGTTGACCACGACCATCAATGAGTCATGTCCATTTGATGGGGGAAGGTCCGTGATGAGGTCTACTGAGAGCTGTCTGAATGGCAGGGTGGAGGAGGATGGGATGGGAGCGAGTGGGGGGCGAGTCGGGTGGTGATTGACTTTGTTTTGCTGGCATATGGTGCATCCAGCAATGAAATTATTGACAAAAGAGGACAGTCCAGGCCACCAGAAGTCATGTTCCAGGAGTGCTTTGGTACGGAATCTTCCTGCATGTCCGGAGGTAGGAGAGCCATGTATAGAGTGGACAATGGCTTGTCATTCATGCGGGGGAATATACATGCGACCCTTGAAGTACAGATGGCCATTTGTCATGTGCCAGTCGTCTACAGAGGAGCGGGGGAACAGGGGAGAGCCTTTCTTCAGGTTTTCCAGAGCTCTGAGTACAAGGGGGTCGGATTCAGTGGAGGACCGAATCTTTCAAGCAAGGGCGAGATCAAGGGCCTGGACAATGATGGGTTCAGGGCAGATAGACATTTCCTGGTTGTCAAGAGTGGTGTCCACATGGTCACGCCTGGACAATGCATCTGCCAGGGCCATTTTGGTTCCAGGGGTCACCTGCCATTGGATGTCAAAGTCTTGTAGAAACAGCGACCATCTAGCTTGTTGTCTGGATAGCTTTCTGGGGTCTTTAATGTAGGAAAGGTTCTTATGGTCGGTGATGATAGTGATGGGGTGTGCGGTTCCCTGGAGATATTGGCGCCATTCTTCTAATGCTAAGATCACGGCAAGGAGTTCTCTGTCGTAGATGTCGTAGTTGCATTGGGCAGATGAAAATGTACGGGAGAAGTATGCGCATGGGTGTAAGTCCGAGTTCTCGTCCTCCTGCATAAGTACTGCTCCAGTGGCTAATAGGGAGGCGTCAGTCATGATAGAGAAGGGGTGAGTCACATTGGGGATTCGAAGGATGGGGGCAGATGAGAAGATGTTTTTGAGATGTTCAAATGCTCATTGTTGGAGTTGGGTCCATACCCAGGGTTCACCTTTTTGAATGAGCAGGTTGAGGGGTGCTACGATGTTGGAGAAGTCTGGGATGAATTTTCTGTAGAAGTTTGCAAACCCAGTGAACAATCAGATCCCCTTGACAGAGGTGGGGGGTTTCCATTCCTTGATGGCGTCAAGTTTCTTCTCATCCATTCTAACCTCTCCTTGTCCGATGATCATGCCCAAAAACTCCATGTGAGGGGCATCAAACACACATTTCGAGAGTTTGATGGACAGTCCATGTTCTTGAAGTCGTTGGAGAACCCGTCGCGTTTGTTCGTGGTGAAGAACCAGGTCATCTTTGGTGTGGATGCCAAGATCGACCATGTAGATCTTTAGCCATTTTTCCCTGATCATGTCAGCAAAGATATGATTCATAAACGCTTGAAACGTGGGTGGTGCGTTGCAGAAGCCAAAGAACATGACAGTGGGTTCGAAGAGTCCCATGGGGGTGATGAACGCTGCTTTCCATTGGTCCTCTTCTCGAATGCAGATGTTGTTGTATCCCCAGCAGATGTCGAACTTGGTGAATAAGATCGACTCTTTCATGTCATCGATTAGTTCAGGGATGAGGGGAAGTGGGTAGGCATTCCGGACAGTATGGGAGTTTAAGTAGCGGTAATCTTGACAAGGGCAAAGGGTTCCATCCTTTTTTGGTACAAAGAAGAAGGGAGAAGCTTGGGGGGATTTCGAGGGGACAATCCATCCAGTTTTCAAGTGTTCTTCAATGAAGGATTTACACATCTCCATCTCCGCCAGGTTGAGCGAATAGATTTTGGCAACCTTGGGAATGAAGTCGGGGCAAAGTTCAATGGTGTGGTCATAGGGGCGATGAGGGGGAAGTTGATTATGGGTTTTCTCAGAGAAAACATCTGCAAAGTCCGCACACCAGTTAGGTATGGTAGGTTCAGCAATTCCAGCCGTTTGGGCTATCTGGGTGGAGATGGTAGTTTTGTTGATCAGCTCCCTGTTTAACCAAGCTTGTTGCTTGTATAGTCGATTGGAGATTTTTCGGTCAGTGTCAAGTCCAAGCCATTGCAGGAGATATCATTGGGGAACGTGGTCTGGGGGAGGGGGAAGTGGAGATTTCGGGATGGAGACTGTGTTCATTGTCCAGTTGATTTTGGGGTTCCATTTACGCAGCCATGGCATTCCCAAAATTATTTGTTGACAGCCAAGGCTGAGGACCATTAGGTCGGTGGTTTCTCTGGACTTCAAGAAGAT
The DNA here is from genome assembly GCA_038090315.1 of Xanthoconium stramineum. Lineage (NCBI taxonomy): Eukaryota > Fungi > Basidiomycota > Agaricomycetes > Boletales > Boletaceae > Xanthoconium > Xanthoconium stramineum. The sequence continues at coordinate 8,772 of JBBPMO010001160.1, forward strand.
GATGTCCGTGTGAGCCCTCCACCTGATGGTTCCTTTGGCATTAGCGGTTCCATCCACATTGTACACCCGAATTGGTTTGGGTAGCCGTTGTAATGGGAAATTAGCTTTGGACAAGAGGCCGATGTTGATGAAGTTCCCTGTGGCACTGCAGTCGATAAGGGCAGTGGTTTCAACGATTTGCGTTCCAGTAGCCAGTCTGATGGGGAGACGAATGGTTTGTTCATTGGGTAAGGCTACTAGTACATGGGACAAATCATGGGAAGAAGATGTCGAAGCAACTTCCTGAATCAAAAACCCTCATCATCAGAGAAAGTGGTGGCGGCAGCTATGTTTTCTTCGTCATCTTCATAACAAATTTTCAGGGTTTGGAGGATATCTTCGGGTGATTTCCCTTTGGTGGTGAGATTCTGGATGAACAGGTTGATGGGCGTGGCAGGGGCAATGGTGGGGGTGGTGGATGAGGAAGGAGTGGTGGTTTCAGTGTTCCTGACCATCTGAGGACGATGGTTTCCCTTGGGTTTTCCTGGTGCTTGGGTGGATCGACATTCATTGGCACTGTGTCCCTTTTTGCAGCAGTGGAAGCAGAGTCCTTCCCTGATGCATCAGGCACGATCCGCAGGAGAGAGTTTTCTGAGACGGATTGTGTTGATGTCCATGGCGTCGGAGTCTTTGGTTGATGAGGAGCTGGAGGTGAAGGAGGAGAGCAGTAAACCATGTCACTTTTTGAGGGTGAGGATATGAGCTTTCTGTCAGTGGAAGTCGACGGCTTTGCTCATCCAGGCTTTGAGTGTGTCAGGGACTTTTTCCATTGAGTAGATCATGGTGGAAAGTTGGGGGTCTAATCCATTGGCAAACAGCCTTTGTACTTCAGGTGTATCACCCACTTGGGATTGTTCAGCCAAGTACTGAAATTTAGAGAGGTATGTCTGGAAGTCGTCATTCTTTCGAGTGGGAATTTGTCTCAGATCATTGAGTTCATCTCTGGCTGTTTCTTCAAGATGATAGGGGTAGAACATGTCTTCGAAAGCCTTCTTTATGGTCTTCCAGTCTTTGTCCATTGCTTGGATTTTTGGATCAGCGAGTTTCTTTAACCAGACTCCCACAAAGTATTTTCCACATCCTTGGTTCATTTTATTTAACATGGTGATGGACTTGGTATTGTCATCCTTGAAGGTGGATGGGTTGATTGAGAAATATGCTTCCATGGCGTCAATCCATCTGATGGCATCGTCGGATTCTCTGGAAAAGTGCTCCGGGAGAGCTGCTTTGATTTCTGAGGTGTTCATGGTAGTGGACATGGGGTTTGCGGGTGGTGGGTTGACTGGGGGCTGGGGAGGGATCACTGGTGGCTGTTGGGCAGGGGATGCGGTGGTTGGTGATGTAGCTGTGACTGGGGGGTTCAGGGTTGTCAGGGGGGTGACAGGTGGTAAGGGGTTCGTTGCAGGGGCAACGGTCTGGGAGCTATGTGGTAGGGGAGTTGCTCATTTCGGCGGCGAAGGCAAAAACACAGGGTTGACTGTGTATTGTCGTCCAAGGACTCGTTTCGAGGACGAGGAGGGATCTGGTGGGGTGTTGGGTCTAGTGGGGGACTGTGTCAGTGGGGTAACCACAAGGTCTAGGGGGTTCTGGGAGGTTCCGATTTCCTCCGGGTCATCAGGAACTCGAAAAACTTTCTTGGGGCACTGGGGGAAAATCTTGGGTTGATTGGGGTGGTCCTGCTCCTAGATAGGAGGGACAGAAGGAGATTCTTGTTCTTTTGTTACGCAAGTCGATAGACTTGCGACTAAGTCAAGGATACTTACTTTGAGGGAGGTACTCACAAAGAGACACAACATCCTCAAAGCCAGGCTAGGTGTTGGAACAAGAGACGAGGAAACTGAGTCACAACTAGACGAGTTGTGAATTCACAAGACTAACACTGTTATTGCATAGAACAAGAATGGAGAAATAAGTACAGGCTGAGCAGGTATTTAAGTACTACTGATTACCTAAAAAGAAGGTCGTAGAACTGTGTGGAAGTAGGGGAAACATGGTTACCACAAGAGAAGTAACCAAGGAGTGAGACAATCCTGTAGAACAAGAGAGTACTTAAAGAGGAACAATAATCGAGTTGGCATAGGACAGGAACCAAGGAGTGAGACAGTCCTGTAGAACAAGAGAGTACTTAAAGAGGAACAATAATCGAGTTGGCATAGGACAGGAAGGCTAGTAGGTAAGAGTCCATCTCCTCATGGAGGGGAGCAAAGTGGAAGTAAGGGCGGCGGACTACGGAAACAAGGAAGAAGACGTGAGAAAGGAAAAAGATTGTAACAATGACAGAGGTTGCTGACAACCTCTCCTTTCCCAATTTTCCACCACTCCATGCCACAGAGTCAACATCAAGCCCACACTTGCCACATGAGGCACTGCAGTCCCCTGAGTCTCATACAAAGCCTGTGCAAGAGCTGCTTGGCCCCTCACACTCTAAGGCACCTGCAACACCAATTCGTAAACAACACTAAAATCTGTATCCAACATGAGGAAGGGATCAAGACAAAAAGGTTGTCCATTTTCTATTGCAAATGTTTGTACCTTTCACTCGCTAACAGTTTTACTAGTTTACCATGAAGCCATTTGCAGTTCACTGGTACTTTTACAACTATGAAATACATTTTCTTCTGTTGTTGGATAGATACAGTGAAACAAGTGCTGGGAGCCTGAGACTGAGTTTTACTTATCCTTTTTCAAATGTTGTACTCAATATCATCATATGTGTTCAATCAATTTGCTGTTGTTGCGATCAATGTGCAGCACAGTGCACACTCTATCAGTTTAAGTTGGCTCGAGGTTGGTTTGGGCCGGGCAACAGTCTGTCCCGGTTTTAGCCATTAACTGAACTGAACCGTCAGCTCCTGGTCAGGAAAAGACAGCCTCAGGAACCAGCAAAGGCCGGGTCGTGTGCTAAGCCAAATGGGGCCAAAGTCAGCTCATGGCCAGCCGAGTCACAGCAACACTATATCACCCTCCCTACTACAACCCTATAGATATATTATTAGTAAGTTATTTTTTGTTGTGTTGGTTTGGTAGATAGTAGTGATTATGTAATCAGTTATGTGGAATATAATTAATGTTTTCTATTATTTGTGTGATCATATATGTGAAATGTATATGCCATGTAGTTGTATTGGAACAATCTGGAACACTCTATAATGGTCTAGACCAGACTAGAAGCAGTCTAGAGATGGTTTGGAATAGTCTGGGAAGAGTCTGGGACAGTCTGGGAATGATCTGGGACA
>JBBPMO010001161.1:0-12045 GCA_038090315.1 Xanthoconium stramineum
GATCATTGGCCAGGGAGAAATCAAGATGGACGAGAAGAAGCTGGAGGCTATAGAGAAATGGAAATCCCCCACCTCAGTCAAAGAAATTCAGTCATTCATTGGATTTGCAAACTTCTACAGGAAATTCATCCCTGATTTCTCCAACATTGTCACCCCCCTCAACCTTCTTACCTGCAAGGGAGAATCCTGGGTTTGGACCCAACTCCAACAAAAGGCCTTTGAACGTCTCAAACAGATCTTTTCCTCTGCCCCTCTACTGAATCCCTGACGTTACCCATCCCTTCTCCATCATGACTGATGCCTCCCTGTTAGCCACGGGAGCAGTACTTATGCAAGCAGATGAGAACTCGGACTTACATCCTTGCGCATACTTCTCCTGCACCTTCTCCTCTGCCCAGCGCAACTACAACATCTATGACCAGGAGCTTCTTGCAGTAATCTTAGCATTGGAGGAATGGCATCAATATCTCCAAGGAACCACACACCCCATCACCATCATCACTGACCACAAGAACCTCTCCTATATCAAAGACCCTCAAAAACTATCCAGGCGACAGGCCAGATGGTCATTATTCCTACAGGACTTCGACATATGATGGTAAGTCACCCCAGGAATCAAGATGGCCCCAGCAGACATGTTATCCAGATGCAATCATATAGATACCACCCTGGACAACCAAGAGACTTCCATATGTCCAGAACCGGTTGTCATCCAAGCACTAGACCTTGCCCTAGCCTGGAAGATTCAATCCTCCACTGAATCTGATCCACTTGTACTCAGAGCACTAGAAGGCCTAAAGACCAGATCCCCCCTGTTTCCTCACTCATCCATGGATGATTGGCATATGACCAATGGCCACCTGTACTTCAAGGGCCGCATGTACATCCCACCACATGAACGACAAACCATTGTCTGATCCATCCATGACTCCCCCACCACGGGACATGCAGGACGCTTTCGAACTAAAGCCCTGCTGGAAAGAGATTTCTGGTGGCCAGGCCTCTCCTCATTTGTCAATGCCTTCATATCTGGATGCGTGGTATGTCAACAGAACAAAGTCAATCACCACCCCACTCGCCCTCCACTAGCCCCCATCCCTTCTTCCTCTTCACTACCGTTCAAGCAACTCTCTGTCAACCTTGTTACTGACCTCCCCCCCTCCAATGGACATGACTCATTGATGGTCGTGGTCAACCACGGCCTTACAAAGGGGGTAATTCTCATCCCCTGCTCAAAAACCATTGACGCGGCCAGAGTAGCCAAACATTTCCTCCACCATGTGTTCAAACACTTCGGCCTCCATGACTCCTTGATATCCGATAGAGGCCCACAATTTGCCCCCGCATTTGCTAGAGAACTAGCTTGACTCCTCCACTATGATGTCAAACTCTCCACCGCATATCACCCACAAACTGATGGACAAACTGAACAAACCAATCAGGAGATTGAAACGTATCTTCGCATCTTTTGCGCCAACAACCCTTGGAAATGGACAGACTTCCTTCCCACTGCTGAGTTCCATCATAACTCTGTTCCGCACAGCTCCACTAAAGTTTCACCATTCTTCCTGTTACATGGATATGAACCTAGGGCATATCCACCCCTGGGAAAGACCTTTCTCCCAGCCCTGGAAAGCCGCTTAACTGCCTTAGAAGAAGCTCAAAAGGAAGCTTTAGCAGCACATGAAACAGCCTGACAGATCATGAAAGAACAAAACACTCAGAACTTCTCCCCTTGGAAAGTTAGGAACAAGATGTGGTTAGAAGCAACGAACCTCCATCTCCATTACCCCTCTAGGAAACTGGCTCCCAAATAACAAGGTCCCTTTGAAATCTCTCAAGTGCTTTCCCCACTCACTTACCGTCTCTGCCTACCATCCACCTGGAAGATACATAACGTCTTCCATGCCACTCTTCTCTCTTCCTACAAAGAAACTGAAGCATATGGCCCCAACTTCTTGAAACCTCTGCCAGACCTAATTGGGACCGAAGAAGAATATGAGGTTGAACAGATTATCTCACACCGTGGCACTGCAGGATGTCACAGATACCTAACCGCATGGAAAGGGTACTCTTCGGCGGAAAACACCTGGGAACCAGAATCTAACCTCCGACATGTGTCAGAAATACTTGGAGCTTATAAGCATCCACCAGCTCAACTACTTAACCATGACACCATGCCCTTCATGCCAGAACACGACAACACCCTCCCCATCTGCTGGTGCGACATCCCCTGGAAATTGGGTCTCACGAAGTACCAGCTCAACTATCTTCAATGCAACCACCTTGACCTCGACCACATGAAAACCCACTCTTGCTTCTGTAAGAGCCCCAGCTGCCCCATCCATTACTAGGATCGCAGGATGAGGCATCTCTTCATGAGTACCCCCCTGCGCATGCCTGTGGCTGCACCAGTCTCCTACTCGATTTCCCCAAACCCCACAACACTGGTTGTTGTCACCCTCTCTCTTTATCTCTTGGCCTTATTGCTCTCGGCTTGCATTTTTCGCTACTACCACCATTGATCCAACTGTTACGCGAAAGATATTCGTCGACAAGGGAGCAGCTTGTGTGGTCTAATCAACGGGAGGTGCTCACAAAGAGATGCAACGTCTGTTGAGGAGACTGAACTGGACTTCGGGATCGCGTAGTGAGACAGAAGGACTTAGGATGTTCAAGGCAAGACTTGGACACAACAAGATACCTTGTATTGCGTAGAATAAGCATAAGGAAAATACATGGCGGCAGAGAGGTATAAGTACTACGGGACACGTCATCAAGGAACATGATAGAACGTCGTAGAACTAGAGTGAGTCATGAGGAATATGAGGCGGTACGAGAGAACCGCCTAGTGGAGATAATACTGTCTGCAAGGATCACGAAGGCGATGAACATGACGACGGTTAAAGATGAATCCCACCCCACTCAGGAAGGGAAGAGGAGTAAGGGAACAGGGGTGGGGGCGTCCTGAGGAAAGGGCGTGAGGGAAAAGTGCTGGGGACTAAGGGTGAATACATACCGGTCCTTCAGGTATTGGCAAAGACCTAAGGGAAGCATATGACGATAAGAGCGACATAGGAGAAAAGAGGTACCGTCCAAGTAGTCAATCGTAACACACTTATCTAGCAAAATTTGGCTGTAAGTTCTTTATATGCCAACTCCTATATGTTCCTTATTGTTATGTGAAGGGTACCTTTATGTTATGGTTGAGGTAGTTGTCCTGAGGAAAGTACTCACAAAGAGGCACTATGTCCTCAGGATTGTTGAAGTTACTAGAGTTAAGTTGACAAAGACTTCTTAGGGAGAAAATAAGACTTGGATGCTACAAGGCGCCTTGTTATTGTGTAGAATAAGCATGAGGAAAGTATAACAGCAGTGGAATATAAGTACTAAGAGCTATGTCACCATAGAAGATGATAGAACTCCATAGAAATGATGAGTTAGGGGGACATGTAAGTGGTGTGAGAAAGCTATGTACTTAGAGGAGTAAGGGCTGTCCATATAAGTCATAGTCTATTCACAGATGAATCACACCCTTAGTGGTAAAGAAAGAGCAAAAAGAGAACAAGGACAGGCATACACTAGAAGAGTGTGGCAAGACAAAAGGAGTAGGAACCAAAGGAAAGGACACACCAGTCATCTATGAAAGAAGAGAGACCTAGAATGGAAGAATGTTGACAAGAAATGGAAATAAAAAAGTCAGAAGTGTGCATATAACTAATTATAACACTTATGTTGCCTAGCTGGTAGGCCATGGTCAGCAAAAGTAGGCCATCTCAGGAGGAGTTTATCAAATCTATGTGGATGAAATTACTGCAACATCATGACATTAATGTCCTGATTGAAATGTATAGTTGTCTTCTTTAAGGGCAACTTTGAATGTGTTGCTTACATTTGACTTTGAGCCAAGCCATGAATTGACATACCAAGAATATCTCAAGATGGTAACAGATCAAGTCCATGTTGTTGCAATGGCATATGTACATGGCTTACTCTGTGGTACAACACCAGGAGCACTTCAAAGCTGCATATTCCTCAGAACCTGTTCTTGCTGAAGGAGCTATACAACAATTACACCAATACCAGTTACAAGCCATAGAGAAGGGTCTCAACATCATGATATTTACTCTTGAAAAAGTTCTTCACATCAACAACTGATTAGATCTTGGACATTGAGGGGAAGTTGTCATGCATGCACTCCTTATGCAAGAATACATGGATGTAGTACTGGAACCTTGAGACTTAGAGCCAATTTTCAATCATGGATGTTGCCTCATTACATCTATTGAGTGGCTCTTCAGTTTGGAGCCAGCTGGGATAATCCTGGATGGCCACTCCAATAACATCATCCTCAACACCACATTTTACAAGGAATTCAAGAATTCCATCATTTGGTTCATTTACTGGATGAAAGATGGAGATGACAACATGCTGACTATCAAAGCTCTCTTTGCTGCATTTGCCAAAGGGATGGCATTTATTTGCCACCAGACACAGAAATATGTTAACTTCATGATTTCCATTCTACTTGACAAGTCAGATACATTGCAGGAATTTATGATGACTCCAATTCTTAGCCAAGTGAAAAGATACCTTAGGCAGCACTTTTTTCAGGATGGTTGGACTTTCAGGGGGAATTTCTTTATAGAAAGCAACTGACCTCAAAGGGAATTCATCTGCTGATTCCAGCTATTTTCAATTATATTCTTTATGTTTTGTGCCATTTTTTCCAATGATATTCTGGCTATTCTAAAGGCTGATTGATGGATTGCAATAGATATTTGGAGAATTTCTAGAGGGCTTCCAGATGGTATTTAGATGATGTTGAAAGTGTTAAAATTTAACTTTCTGTTATTCTCTTGATTATTATATTGGATAGCTTAAGGATAATAGCAATAAATGACCTGCAGATGGTTGACTGATGGTTTGTAGATGGTTGCTGGATGGTTTGCAGATATATAATGACATCATCCAGGAGTATTTTCAGGCACAGAAGCACTTAGAAGGCAGATCTAAAGTGGTGATAACATTAGATACTAATATAACTTTCCCTTATTGGAAACCTCCTTGCACTTAATACATGCCTGAAGCAAGGAAAAGTAGCAAAAACAAAGTAAAAAGCATGCAAAACATATTAGCCTTTAGAATAGCCAGAATATCATTAGAAAAAATGGTGCAAAATATTAGAAATATATTTGGAAATAGATGGAATCAACAGATAGATGGACACCCTCTGAGATCAGTTACCTTCTACAAAGCAACTCCCCTGAAGGTCCAATCATCTTGAAAAAAGTGCTGCCTAAGGTGACCTCAAAGCAATGCTATTTTACCCACCTTTCTTTCAATCATAGCACACAAGTCAAAGGGTCTGTTGGTGCCATGCTATACCAATGTAGGCATGATCAAAACAATCATCATGAACAAGAATAGTCTAAAGCAGAAACTCCTGGAAGCTTGGGAGTTGAAGTATATCAGAGTATATTACAATTAGATAAATCATCTAGTCCATAATCCATACTTTACATCCTAATCCTTCAAGGTTACCTGTTATTGTCTCTAACATAGTCATCTAATCAGAACTCAGGAATTAATCCCTTGGAGGTGAAGGTGATGGCAGAAATTCAATAAAGTGAGTCTCAAATCCATGAACAATATGCAGGCACACCAAATTCTTCTATAGCTGTTAAGGATGCATGGCATGTACCCTATGTGGGGAATTATCACAGGCTTCTTTTCAACATCAACAAAATAATAGCATCCCATCCATATGGGGATATTTGTGCTTTTGTTCAAAGCTTTGGGACTGGCAAGTTGAGGATGGTTGATAAGCAGGCAGAGTTAGTATACACTCTTCCTATTAATATTCACAGCAATGATGGAGCATGTACATTTTTGCTGTTTACACTCTTTCACTTTACTGATTCAAGTTTAGGTTTTGCATATCCTCCATTAGACAAATTGCTGCACAAGTGTTTTGTGATAAGGCTTATTATTGAGGGTAATTGCAAGAGATGTTATCTGGTATTTTTTGATTCACTATTTTTTTATGTGACTAAAGAGCTTTGAAAGTTCAGTAAGGAATCACAACAAACACAAAAAGGATTGGCTAGCAATGATTTTTGTCAAAACTTTTATGTGAGTGTGCTCTAGTTATACAAGGTATGTGAAGTGGTAATTTAGATAAGGTTGTATGGCCCATGACATAAGGAAATTTTTGAAGTGCAAATATGCCTAGATAAATATAATCAAATAGTTATCAATTTGATATCAACAAATAAATGTATATATAGCATTATTTTTTTCTAATCATAATGTTGATAAATAGATTATATATTATATGCTTTAGTAGACATTTTATTAATGATTATTTAAATTCCAATCTAATATATATCAGATAATTCTTTAGTAATTATAATAATAACATTATAAAAATTAATATACCAATGGCATAAATCTTAAGACTGATAATCTGCCACATTTGCTGATCAAATGCACCTCATAATGATATTCAATGACATTTAATAATATTTGCCTTGTAATTCTGCCCCTACTTTGATTATTTTCATTTATTCTTATTGTGTATATCTAGAACTATTATTGAAAGACATACAACTAGCTGGTGGCATGGAAAATGTTAATACTCAGGTGAGTTTACACTCATGTAAAATTACTTGTAAGTGTTTTTATTTTTGCTTTTTTAATAGTTTTTAGTAGATAGAATGGCAATGTAGTATGGTAGTTTATGTAGTACAGTGATTCACTGGCACTTGCACCAGTGAAAAATTCCACACCTCTCAATATTCATCATCAATGATTTTGTTGGATCAAATGGTGCTGATTCTATATTGTATAGTTAAAGTGTATCTGAAAAAAAAAATAGGCACATCTAAGCAGTTTTAGGGTTGTCACCTCCACATCTCAATACTAGCCCTTATTGTGCATGCCCCACCACTTGTATCAGCACAAATGTAGTATATCAGCAGCTTATGTAACAAAATCAACAAACTTATTATCTCTTTGGCATTGACTAAGACCTGTTCTACTCCTAGAGCCTGATAATGTGTATTTTCATGCCACTATAATTCTTTTTCTCATATAGCTCCTTCACTTCCATGTTACAGGCCAAATATTTTTAGCACTTTCAGACATGATGGCTGTCCATTTTGATGACCAGCAGCCTGTTGGTTATATTGTCTTATTTATAGCCATGTGTCTATTCCTGCACACACAAATCTTATATCTGTTTCCTTACTCATGGATAATCATTTGCTTTTAACCCACTGCCTGACTGTGTGCTTTTCACCCCACTACTTGACATTTCATCACCATCATGAGCTCTCAAGGACAATATAGATCAAGACTTTGATGTTGGTGACTAATTGTCCATTGTGTTGTCACTAATATCAGATAATACAGGAATCACCACATCTGCAACATGGACAAGTTATGGGCAGCAAATACAGCTTCCAGAAACAAGTTTTAAACCCCTACTATATTGCAAAGCCACTGCCAAGGCCAATTGGCCTTTCAAGCACCAATCTTGGGCCAGCAGATTTCTTCCATAATGAATGCACATCTGATCTTGCACCATGTCAGACTTTGGATATATTGGGAAATAACCCTATGTTGGGTTACCCCCAGCTCAGGGTATTGTCTTCTTTGCTTGCTTGCACAGCTAGTTCAGCACAACAACAACTCCAGTCATTTGCCTATCTTACAGGCAACCAGGTTGCTGTTGAGAGAAGCCCTGGTGTCCAGCAACAAACCTTCATTCATGTAATGTTGTTTCTCACAATCTCAAATAATAGCTAATTTTTGTAAGCTGTTCAGACTACCACTCCTTGTGTAGCTGCTAGCAGGAGGCAAGCAGCTGCTAGGCTTTCCACAAGTCCTTTCTTCACTTCAGCTGTGCCAGCATTTGGCCCATCTACAGCATTCCAGCCTATACCATCTGCTCATTCCATCATCAAGTTTAATTAGCTTGATGGTGATGTCAAAAATCACTTCTCTGACATGCAAAGGTAGAAATCTGACAAGCCATACTCACATAGAATGGAGTCCCTTCTAAAAGTCATCTCAAATCCATGATCAAGAAAGCAGTAACAGTTGCCTTTAAGGCAACTGTTACTGATTCTAGTAAGTGAGCTATGTTATGTGTGCAAATTGACTGAAGAACCCCTACAGATACTGCTTTGAAGAACTCTCCATCCTTGAACAAAAAGTTGACTACAGAAGTGCAGTCAATTCACTATGGCTTTGTTCTACAACATCAACCTTGGCAGAGGCTACCTTTAACCTTAGGGAACCTGTGAAACAGTCATATTTACCCCAAACTCAGGCTCATGCTAATCTAATTGGAAGTCTACTTCATCAAGATGGGTATGGGTTCTTACACAAGGAGAACATAATATGCTCTATCTCATCTTGTCAATCTATTATGCTAATCATATTTAAAATTCCCCTGGATCACTCTTCTACTTTCAGCATTCTAGCATTAGATTATTGATCACTAAGGTGGATTGGAAAAACCTTCACTGTGGTCATATGGTAAATGTGCAGCAGTTTGATTCTATCATGGGTCTTGCTGTGACTGCCATCATTTTTGCACTCCAACAATTGGAGACTAAAGTGTTAAAGAAAAGGGTATAGTAGCTGAGGAGTATGAAAAGGTTTACAATGAAATGTTGGACTTTATCAAAGGTACTATTTAGACCAAGCTGTATCCAAGAATACCTACAGTACTGTCAGGATATCATTGAGTACAGTAACAAACTTGTACCTAGCAAGAAGGAGAAGGAGGGGAAGGAGGAGGAGATTGAGTAACAAAGATATGATAAGATGAGTCAATCACCATGACTAGGCAATAGCATGGGTAAGGCTGACCCACCAGGGTCTCAGGTATGGATATTCACAGGGTACAGGTATGGGTATGGCTGGTCAGTGCCCATACCCTTATCCATACCCTCAGCTGGATATTTCCTGGTATGGTAGGTCATGGCAATTGCTCACTTGCTCATTCACACTACTTTCCATCATCCAAACCCCACCAGTGCCATTGCCCTCTTGTCCTTGCATGCCCAACTACACAACAACACAACAACAACAACAACATTGTCACCCTTGCACAACAATGTTGTTGTTGTTGTTGTTGTTGTCACCTTCATCCTTGTGAACCATTGCCCTCCCTCACCCTTACCCTCATCCTTGTGTGGCCAACAACATGCCCTTGCCTTTATCCTGGTCCTCATGCATCTGACAACACCTTCTCATCCTGACCCTCATCCTCACGTGTCCAACAGCATGATGACAACAACAACAACATCATCATCATTGTCGTAACCCTTGCCATCACACACCATTGCCCTCCCTCACCCTCACCCTCATTCTCATGCGTCCAACAACACCTCCTTGTCCTGACCCTCTTCCTTGCACATCCAACAACATGACAACAATGACAACAACATTCTTGTCATGACTCTTGTCATTGTGTGCTGTCACCCTCCCTCACCCTTACCCTCACCTTTGTCCTCATGCACCCAACAACACATTGTAAAGTAGCTCCTGAGTCCTGGGAATAGGGGGATCCAAGATGGTCAGTAGCAAGGGGGTAGAAGGATACGAAAGGTTCAACCCTAGGGATTCAAGAAGAGAGGATAGAGAGGAGGAGAATGCTTAGGCAATGAAGGCCCTTTAGAAAGGTTTGTAGAAGAGTCTGAGTGACTCTAGGATGTGGTGGATATGGATGCAGACAGATGCAGATGGTAAATGGATGATCCTAACACTTTCTCAACAGTGAGGATATAGCAGAAGGTTGTAAGAATGAGAGAAAGACAGAGAGAATGGTGGCAGCAACTTAGGATCAAATGTAATGGGGTGAGTGAACCAAGGGGTAAACTGACATTACAAAATGTCAGATACAATCTTTTATAGTCCAGGCATACCTGAGACTGACAGGATATGAAACAAGTCCATAGTTACTATCATAACAACTATGCTACTTAGCTTAGAAGGGTAGAGAATGACTCACCAGTGAATCCTAAATGACAAGGACAAAGGACAAGGACAGGACGAAGCTTCCTAGGCAATCCAACCTGTGGATTGAAGCTTCCAGATAAGCGGATACATGGATTGGATAGTGGATTGATCAGGATGGTCTGCAAATGGAAGAGGAAAGTGGAATGATGATAGGATAGTGTGGGATATGCAGATACAAGGCCAGGGAGACATAGGTCTCCACAACGTCTGCACCCTCACCCTCATCCTTGCACATCCAACAACATGACAACAATGATGACAATGACAATGTTGTCACCCTTGTGTGACATTGTCATCATTGTCATCACTAGTGTTTTAAAGTCTGGTTCAGTCCAGTTTTTTGACCTCAAAATGAGGCAACCGGACCCCAACCGGTCCTAGGAAAGTCCCCAGGCATGGCAACTGCAACTGGACCACCTTGGACCAGTCCAGAGTGGCCCATAACACCAGTTGCAACCAGTTTTTCAATAAACCGGTCGGCAACCCGGTTGTGTGTGAGAAAACCGGTTAGATGTGGCTTAGCCGAATGTAGTACGTACTCCTAGCTTTCTATAGGTCCAAGAATCATATGATTTGGTTCAGGGAATGCCGAGATATGGCCATTTCTGGGTTGGATGTCATTTCAAGATGGGTCAGGAGACTATTTACTGTAACTAGCCAGGATAAATTCCTAAAATTGTGGAAAGATTATGGTCAATGGGAAGAAATGGTACCTACAAGGGGATATATTTTTCGAAGCAACCAATTGCAGTTTGGACCAGTTGCAACTGGTTTTCTGCCAGTTTTTTATTTTTCAGAATGAAAAGGCAACTGGACCATTGCTCTCTTGATTTCCATGCAACTGGACCAAAGTCCGGTTGCAACCTGTGGTTGGTCCGGTCCAGTTGCAGTCTTTTTTGTGGTTTTGAATTGGACCTTGAATCACTAGTCATCACCCTCGTCCTTGCCATTTCCCTCATCTTCATACACCCTTGCCCTCACCCTTACCCTCACCCTCATCCCTATGCCCTGGACAACATGACAATGGCAACAACAACAATGCTGTTGTCTCCATGCGACAGTGTTGTTGTTGTTGTTGTTGTTGCCACCCTCCTCACCCTTGTCCCTGTGCACTGGATGACTCAATACCCCATGGATATACCCACTGCAGGTAGCTGCGGATATGGGTATGGGTCTCCAGGGGCCACGCCCATCAGAAAACCCATACCCACCTACCAGGTACAGGTTTTCACCAGGTATGGGTATGGGTACAGCTTCCGATACCTGGGGGTATACCCATGCTATTCACTAACTGTGACACACTTGTATCTACTCAGATAAGAGCAATTGATAAAATCAGATCATCATTGGGTAACTAATTCTACTTGATTCGGTTGGTTTGGTACTTTATGGCAAGGTTAGGGCATGCTGGTTGACACTGCCAAGCCACCTTCCCAAAATTCTGTGGGTTTTTGACAATTGCGTTTTCTGATGGGCCTAGCTGAGAGTATGTAAATTTCGTAAAATTTGCCAGCCTGCTGGTACAGGATCAATTGGTGGGCTTGGTTGCATGCTCACACAGAAATATCTTTTTTATTTTCATTTATTTTTTGCAGTGTGCTGATGTGCACTGGTTGACACATTCCACTCCCATCCAGACCACTGGCACGCACACTGCAACCCTTGACCTGAAAGTACAAAAATATCAAACTTATTTCTATTTTTATTTTTTCGCAGTACACCAATGTGTGTCCATTGCTCCTTGCACACTCGACACATTGCAGACCCCCTCAGTCGGACTGTCCTTTGTGCAGTGTGAGTGTGACATCCACTCTCCCTCCCTGCACATCACAGGAACTATGATAGCATGGGATGACCAAGTGATAAGTGCTAAACAGCATCAAATAGATAATAGATGATAGAGTTTGATCTTGATATAGCACACATTGGCAAAGCTAAGTAATATCAGGATCTGATACATCGTCTTTGCCACATTGGGGATATATTGCATGCCTTTATCAAAGTATTTAA
>JBBPMO010001162.1:0-12032 GCA_038090315.1 Xanthoconium stramineum
CAGTCGGAGTTTGAAGAGTAGTGCATGTGTTTAATTCGAACGTTTTGCGACGGCGGTTTGCAATTCAGACGATGACAGTATTCGCTTTCGGGGATTATCTTTTTTTTTTCTTGCACCGTCGTTGCGGACGTTCTCGAGACTTGTTGAATGTTGTCGGCGAACTCGCACACTGGAACCGGACTTCGGATGTTTTACAGTTGTCCACCCGAATAGGAAATGTAGCACATTTCGTTCTGCTCGTGGCAACTCTTATTCGACGTGGCTCTCTCTCCTCACCCGCAACTTCGACAAGTCTATATGTATTTCCATATCGTTTTTGCTCGTCATTACGAGAGTCACGCGATTGCCTTGCCACCTTTCTTTATCGTTTCTGTGGATATCCTCACACTACCAAGAACCACATCCCCATTTCTGTGTTCCCTCCTCTGCGGCTTTATAGACACGTCCTCATATATCAGGTTATCGGACATGAAGATACATTCCGACATCTCCTTTTGAACCACTAGAAACGCTGCCAAAGGGCAGTGTACGTAAGGAACTGTAAGCGCGACATCTTGTTCCTTGTCGTCAGCAGAATAGTGGTCGATTGAATCATTGCATGGTTCTTGCCCATGTTCGCCCGATCCTCGTGCGCATTTATGGGCATTGGCCGTCTGGTTCCTATGCGCGCACGTTCGTCGTGATCGGCCGATTGCTGGCGTAGTCTGCTCCCAGTATTCATGGATGTATTCACGCAACTGGCGAGTACTTCGTCCGTCCGGCTCGGGACTAGATGCATATATACCCGTAAAATCCTGATACAGCCCTGTAACCATCGGATCACTGGCTGTAACTGCACTGTGACATTAGAGAAATATTGAGCTTCTTCCGCAGAGCTACGCATAGTATTACACGACTATCAAGGAAGTATACTTGCTTCACACACATCTCGCGAGTCGTCCTTGACACTGCGAGTCGATTTGCTTCCCAATTCCTGCATCTCCACGTCTCCTCCCACCATACCGAGTGTCCCCAAATCTGCGAATCCGACCGAAGATATATCTGGAACTCGAGAAGGCCGGCTTTCTAAACCAAACCCACTGTCTATCCCTTTACCCCATCGATTGCCATAAAGGAGCTTGCGTGAATGCAATTCCCGCACGTTTATGATGAATCGAGGGGAGAGAATGAATAGCAAGATATAGATGAGTGTCGTCACGACACTTCCAGCCGTCCCATCACCAAAATTGACGTTGTTGAGCAAATGTCTAGTCTACGAGCTCAGTTTGTGTTTTATACACTGAGGAGACGACGGTGAAAATGAAGAAGGCAACGTACACGATAAAGTAAAACACACCCTCCTTGACGAGGAGGTTGATGTATTGGTTGGTTTTCCATTGTCGGGTGGCTTTGTACATCTGAAACGATTCCGTACATAATCGGGTGACGATAAGGATCAGCAAGAGGCCTTCGAGGGTAATCCGAGGGACGAGTCTGTATCTACCCGACTTGGATGAGGTAGTGGTTGCGTCACAAAATGACATATTGAGCACCTGAGGACTGGTCACTGCGGGAAGTGAGGATAGTATCCTTCACAAGAGCGGCCAACACCTACCTATCAGGTGGTTAGGGTTGCGATAGAATTCCTCAAAAACGGCATAAATGATGATGGTGGCGGCATAAAACACAAGGAGTACACCCAGGACGACCCTGGATTTATTATACATTGCGTACACGCGTAGGATCATCACGACTGGCAGACGTGTTTTATGAGTTATATCGTACGTAGCGCATGGTATCACTTACTGTCGGCAGCAGCCAGGAATATGATAAACCCCGAGTTGAATACAAGGAGAAGTACCGTGCCTTGATTAATAGATTACTGACATGCAACAGATCGTTGAGAAGCATTGCTTACACCTGTGCAACTGATGTTAATGACTGAGCATGTGATGGGGGTGCAAGAAAACCTACGCCTAATTAATCGAGTATTCTTGTTGGTAAGGAATGTAATAGCCATATTGAGAGACAACTTACTAGGGGCGGGCCAGGAATGAAAGTGCTTCCATCTTTCAAAACAATGTAAGTTTAACCCTATCGGTAGCCCGGCGTATACATACATAGTCCTTGAATCCTGTACAACGTCAAAGTTTAGTTCGCTTACGCTCGGTCATCACCGGGCTGGCTTACAAGGCAACAGCAAGCCCCAAATAACGAACCTTAAAAAAGGACTCAGAGTGAAGGTTAAGCATTTGTTAAAATTGGATACGCACCAAAATGAACATGAAAGACACAAAAGTCCATGATCGGTTCTGTCAAGACGCGATAAGAGCCAATACAGTGTGTACTTATCGAGGCTTGCGCACCCAGATATAATGTATCTGCAAGGATCCGTCAGGAAAAGGACTCTATGAGGGAAAACGTAGAAACCTCCTTCGGAATGGTGATGACTGGAGAACAGGCTTGGGTTCGAGTTTGAGTGTGATCACCGATATGCGTCACTCACTGTAATCATATGCGACGACTGTTGCAATCACGACTGGCCATGGAATGTCAATAACGTCAGATCAACAGTCTGAGCAGCCTTACGTGATAAGTAGTTATTGAACTGCAAGGCTGCCACAATGGATTGCAATTCGGAGGACTCGGACATTGTCTTTGAGGAGCCCGACTTCAAGCTCTGGGGAGAAACCGAAATGGAGAGTGTGTCGACGAAGAGTAAGCTCGAGCCTGGGACAGGTTGAGCTGAAATACGTACTCTTCGTGTACGGCATGGCTTGGCAGTTTCAAGCAGGGACGAAGCAAACAGCGTCCGAGATTGCTTGAGATTGCAAGTACCACATGTCTTTGTGCCAGGCCGATCATGATCATCCCTACGTGGGAGGTTGCTTGAATAAGCGTGGCTGTGATGTCCGATGCACAGCGTCCAGGCTGACCCTTGAACACTCTTTTTCCGGCCTTCTGTTCACTCGTCCGTTTTCCAACCATCACGTACTACACATGCCATAGCTGAACAACCTCAGGCTTGATCGATGTACTGCTACTTGCAGTACTGTACTCTGTCCGCGCTGTGAGCGCTGTCACGGCGCTGTACAGGGTGACCTTACTGGGGCACTGTAAGTGTTGTAAGTGGCTGTACATTGCAGCACAGTTACTTGACAATTTGCTGATGCGGCCCGCCCACACGGAACCTAGGGTTGTATCTCATCAGCACCCGTCGTCTAGGAAGCTCACGCAATGGTCCTATCTGCTGGTACACCCGCCTCCTCTGCAACTTCTCCCACAGCAATCCTTAACAGCTATTACGTATTTGGTCTTCCAATTCATCCCCTGCTAATACATGTCGAAAATAAATGTTGGGGTACTCGAAGAAGCTATCGAAAAGATCAGGGAAGCATGGTCATTCTCCGCTAGACCCAACGGTGTCAGTTCGTCCTGATACCAGTTGCGAGATGATATATCCGCGATCCCCAATTGTCAATCGAACAGCAGGCAAGGGCAGGCCATGAATCGGGTATCTACATGGAATCTGATCCGACGGACTCTTCTGTTTAGCCTGCTTACTCCACGCGAGTCAGGCAACCGTATGTAAGATGAAGTTTTGAAACTCCAGTAGGCCCAGGACCTGGCGACAGCGAACACCTTAGCAACGTTTGAAGGGGGCTGGCGGATGCCGTCCACTGCCACCTATCATGTCCGATGGCGAGCTGCGGTAAGGTCATTGCGGTGGCGGCGGCATACGTACGGTCACGAATACACGAAGCGTTCCCGACTTTGTACGCACCAACTCGAATGAGACCGGATGTCACCAATGTGAACGCTCCAAGCCGGGGCATTGCCTCGGACTCACAGCTTCAACCATCACTACGTTCCCAATTGCCTCTACTTCATAACACCCACTCTACTTCAGACAGAAGTAACCAACTGAATGTCCTTACTTGCGCATGGATTGGCCACGCGTATGGGGAGGTAGGTCACATGACAAGTATAACGGGTCGCGGAGAGTACATGTCTACTAAATGCAAACCATTGATGGTCTGTTTAGTGTCCACGAGCCTGATATGGGAAACTGGCAGCAGCATCTCGCTTCTTCCCCGCGATTCCGGTGTGCAAAGTCCTTAGGCTGGACAACCTTTCTGTGTTCTCCTTGCCGCTATATTTGTCCTTGTCCCCGTATCTGGGCATTGGCGTGCATGCAATGTCAGCACACTCCCCATCACGACTTGGTTGTTAGTCACAAATTTTATCTATAGAATAAACAACACCACACGATGGACCAGCAACGTGAATATTCCTGTACCAATCTGGTGTGATCTCAGTATGTGTGATTTTTCTGTGTTTTCTACTTGCTTAATGTCACGATCTTTAGAAACCCACGCGTTGCCCCAGGCAATCGCCACCATGTGTGTGTTAATACCCAGCACTTGCTTCGTGACTTCATCGAGTAGTCGCATGCACTTTGACCATGCTGATAGGCGTCGTCGCACGCTTTGTGATTTGCTCCTTAGGCTTACTACTGGTAATCATAGCACTTCGTATCTGGCACCCAATATTTTTCCCCAACCGCAGAACAGATCTCATTGTCCAAGGCCATCGCTTCGATATTTTTTAGGATCTTCGCTTCTGCTCCTACCTATATCCAGCAGACGAGCGTGATCCAGACCATGGTGAGTAGTTAGACCGTTGACCATCAATGCCAATCTGATCTGTTTTGTCAGCTCCGAAGTGTCTTGTCCTCCGGGCACCTACTCTCGGCGCGGATCTCGTGGGTCAAATTTCTTTCCTGCTCGGACTCGAATGGTGAAACGACCTTAGCACGAATGGCGTTTGTACATAAAATATGGTGAATTCATAAGCGCAGTTGAACATACATATTTGCAAGCACTCAGGGACCAGAGTTTTATATTAGTCGGGAAAAGCCGATTACTTCCGTGCTGTCGCCGAAGATTTCCGGGAATACCCCAGTGGTGTTGCTTTATACTTGACATGCTCGGTCACGATTCGTACCGTTCCGCCATCATATTTGGCGGTTAACCTCCACTTGGACTGTCTGCTGGATGATATACCGAGCGTATAATGGTACGTCATGACTCCTGTGGCTATTATGTCGGGTGCAACCCGTGTTTTAATGATATTACGCCACTGCCCGCGCGGACAAAGGATTGATTCGCAATTCCCCGTTCTTTGTGTGCCCACAGAGTCAAAGCCATGGCCGAACCCTGCCATGTTTGTCTGAGGTCTGTTCTTTCTTCCCTCTTCATCACCATGGACGTGAATGTTGATCCTACATATCCTCTTTTCTCCGTCTTCGCTTTCTGTACTTTCTTCCTCGTCCTCATTCCTCTTCCTTTGCATGTTCAGGCATGGAACGTCGGCACTTGCGCCTACATCACCTGGGTGGCGGTCGCATGCCTCCTGGAGTTCATCAACTCTGTCGTTTGGAGGAACAACGTGTTGAACCTGGCTCCCGTCTGGTGTGACATCTGTATGTTCACTCAATCATTCACTCTACTTTTCCTCATGCCTCGTCAGCTTCAAAGATACTTCTTGGTGCCGGGGTGGGCATTCCTGCCGCCAGCCTTTGCATCAGCAGACGGTTGTATGTCATTTCTTCCATCAGAGTGGCCGTCAAGACCCATGAGGACGTACGTTCTATCACCATTCCTTACTGCGCACAGTAATCGTTTTTGCAGAGACGTCGAGCTGTCATTCTCGACTCGTGCATTGCTTTTGGGATCCCAATTCTTGTCATGGCACTGCGTGGGTCCTTCCATAGTCTCCAGAATACACATTTGTTGATGGTTTCATTTGTAGATTACGTCGTCCAGGGTACGTGTAGACAGGCAAGAGATGATGCCTTCTGCTCATCTTGCAAACAGGCCACCGTTTTGACATTCTGGAAGCTGTTGGCTGTTACCCATCCATCTACAATACGCTTTTGACCTACTTCCTCGTGTTTATGTGGCCCGCTCTCCTAGGTTGCGTCGCGTTTGTATTCTCAGGTGAGTTTGTAATGGAAAGTCCGCTGTACGTTACCATTGCTCAGCAATTTCTAGCTTTCACGTTGTGCGCCTTTTACAAGCGTCGACTGGAGTTCAGTCAATTTCTATCAACCTACAACTCACTGAGCATGAACCGATACATTCGTTTGATGATGCTGGCTCTCGCAGAGATGCTTTGCACAATCCCTATTGGCATCTACAGCGTCTACATCGCGAACAAAGGCGTTCCCATTCAACCATGGGTATCGTGGGCTGTTACGCATTACGAATTTTCTTATGTCGGTCAAATTCCCGCTGCCGTATGGATGAGCGATCCCAACTTCCGACTCTCAGTGGAGTTGACACGTTGGCTGTTCCCTGCGTCTGGACTGTTGTTCTTCTTGTTATTTGGCCTTGGGACTGAAGCTCGCAAAAATTACCGCGCCGCCTTCTTGCGTGTTGCCAAGCTCTTCGGGTACAAGCCTGCGTCTGAGGTGCCCGTAAACACGCCACAGAAGTTTGTCATTTCTATTCACCATACTTTGACATTGCTTAGCTGTTTTCTCCTCAGGTGGAAGTCGAATCTCAACAAGAATATCTCCGTCGGATCTTTGCCTGTTTACGTTCCCAACACTTCTGCGTACGCCAAACGCAAGGGACCACTCGTGTCTTCTGGCGCGAAATGCTTTGACGTTGATGTTGAAAAGGCAGCCGGTTGTTCCTCACCGTCTCTTCCTAGTTATTCTTCGCAAGAGCAGTTAACTCGCACGGCTACGTGCACCGGAGGCAGTGACGAGAATGAGGATGCCCCCATGCGTTCAGCTGCCTCTAACGTCCACTCCACGGACCGCAGCACCATCCCAGCATATCATCGCCCTTTCAGCCAACCTAGTGTCTATCCGACTCCGCGTCGCGCGCTGCAAGACCCCCGATCGTTGGACAGTATTTGCATCACCATTCAAACCCAATATGCCACTATCATTTGATGCCCCTCCTGTTTCGTAGCCTTTCCCCTTTCCCTTTCCTGATGTTATGTGCAAGATCGCATAACGATATTAACGTCGTGATGAACGTTTACGATCGACAAGTTTCTGCTCCATTGTACCCCTTACCTTGATCCAAATCCTTCACTTTAGACCCATTCTTTCGTTCACGTTTCTTGGTGATCACACCATCGCATTCATGAAAAAGCCCCGTTTACGCACCTTTTGATTCGTCGCACAAACTTCTCTGCTCGTAAGTAGCTTTTGCGATGATACAGTGTATTTCAACTCCATATCATGATTGGTAACGAAGATGAGAGAGTGACATAGTTCCGATCAGGTCCTGATTACTTTGTGAGCTTCCAGTAACATGGTGTCTTGCATACCAAATGCATGCACGGCCATGCCGCCGCCAGTCACTGTCCAAAAGTTAGAAGCCTCTATCTCACAACCTGAGGCTGGAATCGCTGAAAGCACTGCGGATGGATACTCCCAGGTCCTACCCCAGCAAGTCATCAAGGAAATCCTGCATCTCGTTCTTCGGATCCTTCTTCGTGGTACCCTCCGTAGGCAAAGGCGGGGCCTCGACGACATCATTTTCTTCAGAGGCTTAGCACGAGCCCACGGAAACGCATGAAACACGGACCTTTCTTTCGCTCCTTGGGAGCCATCGGCTTCGTTCTGAGCGTACTCGTCTTGGCTCTAAACCTTTCCTTTAAATCTATCATACCACAAACGAAGCGGGCGCAAAACAGTCATCGACAGGTTCCTGTGCTACGATCCGAACTACTGACGAACCTCGATTCGCCTCAGCCGCAGCTTTATCGCGGCTCATCTGTTCGAACGCGTCGTCCCATTCGATCGTCTGTACACGACCCTTTTTTGGTTGCGAAGCGGGTTGCCGGGAGGTGATATGTGCCAGGGTATGGTCGATCTCGTCTTCGTCCTCCTCCGGTGCTCTTGCAGAAAGCAACGGCCCCGAGTCTGACAGTCGCTGTTTTTCCAAAAAGGTCGAGAGATCGACTTCGGGCTCCTTGATCTCCTCTCCTAAAACCCCGAGTCCCCAAGTCAGAACGACCGCCGTCGGCGTGATTCCCACCAAAACGGAAAACCCACGCACCCTCCGAATCCAGCTCTGGTTTCTCCTCCACATATCGGTCTGCGTTGGGCACGAGCTGGCGTCTCGAGTACCGCTGATGGGTCTCTTCGGCCTCTTCGGGGTCGATCTCTTGTCGTTCTTCGCCCTCTAGGACGAGTCGTTTCGTGAACTCGGCAGGGCGCCCGTATGTATGACCCCGTCCGCGCGCGCGGAGGTATTTACCAAGGCCGCCTCTGGACTTGCCTCTGCCTCGTCCGCGTCCGCGAGGTTGGCTCTCAGGAGAAGTGGATGGGGTCGCCTCCACCATCGCATGCGAGTAGTTCAAACCAAGGGCGAGGATGCCTTATCGCAAGGGGTATTGCGCACGTGACTCTTGATCTGTGGTAGTGATACCCTTCAAGTTGCACCCCTGAAAACTGGGTCAACCCATGTGGAAACTCCACTACAATTGCAGGGTAAGGTACTAGTACACGTTTAGTTAAGTACTAATGATACAGCAGAGGACAAAAGTAAACACCGGAAGGACCTCCAAGAAACCCGAAGAACACCACATGGAAAAGGAACAAAACACATAGAGTAAGACATAAGTCAATCATCTGATGGGATGAGACCACGGGTTAGAATATCATATAAAAGAAAGAGAAATAGGCAGGTGTGAATGAACGATCCAATGATGAGGATAACAATCGCGTTTTGAAGCTCGTCCTCGACGTGTTTCCAAATTCGCCGAAGAAGAGAACGTGCCGGCTTAAAGATAGGTGAGGGAAGTGATGGTACGGAACGAACCGCGTTAGGCGTGTCATTTGAGGGTAATGATAGAGTAAAGTGTGGACGGGATAAGAATAGAGGGTCTTCAAACACCAGCTTCTTCGGAACCCTGCCAGGGGCTTCTTCGCGTTGCTTATCTAGCCACCTGGAGAGACAGTAGCTTGCATAGCCTGTGCGATCGAACGAGGCGATGCCGGAATCGGTTTCATAGAACTCCGATCTGCGGATGCATCTGAGTGGCCGCGTGTTCGAACGCTCGTTGCCTTCGAAGACGTGAAGGTCGGCTAGAAAGCCAGGGTAGTCAGAGAGACAATCCTCATAAACGGAGCGATTGTCTATTTCAAGCGGTGGTTGTGAGTGTTTATGACACACATCGTCGTGTAACTGTACGAGCTTGAATGGTGAGTATCGCAGCGAAGGAAATGTAGGAAATGCGACGTACACGAATGACAAGGCAAGGACGTGCAGGAGACGAGCTCGAGTCCTTCCTGAATCTCTCCAAGAAGCTCTTACGGGCGATCGTGACGGGCTGCTCATCAAAGCGAACCCTCTTCTAGATATCTAGTCAGTTTCACATCTACCCTATAACCATCGCGTCAAAATCACCTTTTGGGGTATATGAGACGTGCTTGGGGCATCCACAGTTTTCTGGAGTCGTTTCAGTGCAGTGAAGGCATTGCGACCAAAAGCCTGCTTCCAAAGCTGAAGCGAAGGACGAATTATGATGTCCAGCGCGACCTTCGCGTCTTCCATATCTAAACGCTTCGGGTTTCGAGGAAACCGGAAACGCGGTATAGGGCGCCTGGAACGCGAATCGTAGGTAGAGTTGGCGCACATGGTAAAAAGAGGGCAGTCCTGGGGTAGGGGGCGGGGGCTGGGGATGGACGAGATGAAGCAGAAGGGTGCCCACTTGGGGTTATGCGCGTGGGCTGGTGCAGAGGATGGTAGCTGGGGTTGAGTATACAGGACGCCGAATAATGTGGAAACTGGATGTTCCAGTATTTATTCAACTCGCCGCTTTGTTGAGCACCACGAAGGATATGGCAGCACGTGTGCATTGTGGTGGTCCACACTTCCACACAGGTCTGGAATGGGTTCCACGCCATGAGGCTATTATTCATTCACGGTATAGATAAGCTCGATCAACTGGCCGCCTGGATACGGTGGAAGCGACGGACGGAGAACCCCGGTGTAAGGCGTATTGCTTTGTCCTTTATCTGCCTGGCCCATGCCTGCGGCCCCTGCTAGGGCACAGGGCCCTAGTGTCTGCACGTCGAAGTCAAGGTCAAAGCCAAAGTCACATAGAATCAAACGCAAGTGAGACAACTTGTATCTTGCATCCCTCTGTGTGCTCAGTTTGAATCGCGGTGATTACAGTTGGATTGAGCGCTGCACGTTCATCCAAGACGTTCTAGGCTGCAAGTCGGCGACTGTCAGTGATGTGGACACTTCCCAAAATGGAAGCATCGGACCTTGTGACACAGCGCCAAAACTGCATGTCCCGGCGAGGCAGTTGAGCCCAAGTGTCAATTCATACCTACGCAGTCGTTGCACCTCGTTACACATGTAGGTTGGTTCCCGCTACAGACACCTCTGCGTGTACTGATACCGGAAACAAGACATTCAATCAAGGCAACCCAATATCAACTCAGGCGTAGTCAACCTTGCCTACAAGGTTAACTGTGTCGAGGCGGTACTCACTCGGAGTCACCACATGCTCTGGCTTCTGCTCCAACCCCTTTATTCGTTCGCTTCCGTGGCATCCTCTTGGGGGCTGTATCTTTTCGCAGTCATTTTGTAAAATTGTGTTGTGCTGCAGCCAGGGCCCCTGCTCTAGATCCTCCTTTAAGTGTTCCTTCGTCAGCTGTAAAAAACTAACAATTGCTGCGACAGCAGCCAGACCCGCGTTGAAAATAAACACTAGCGAGTATCCCTCGTAGTCCTGGCCAAGGACGTCACTAGCAGTTCAGACCTTATAGCTGCTAGCGTTCACTCGTTCCGCATGCGTCGAGTTCCCATCCACCTGACCATCATTGACTTGGTCGCTATTAAATTGCTGATGCCCAGCATTGATCCCAATGATCGTTCAATCGAAAGACTCCATCCTGCCTAGTATCCAAGAGCACTCTCAGCTTCTCGTCGTCCCTCACGTCAGTCCTCTATGTTTTCTATGTTAAATCGTGAAAGAGCTAACGATCACTCAATCCCGGGTTTGTTGCGTCCAAGAGCAGATTCATAAGTCATGCCAGTGGCGTTGGCTCATTACACGTCGATTCGTCTGTCATTTCTCGTCGTGACACTGATGGACCCATTATGGCCTTCTACCTAGTACCAGAAACGGGACCCTTTAGGGTCTCCGGGTTACCCGACATCAAGTCAGGTGCAGGGGGCCTGCATAGAGCGCAGATTGGCGCTTCATTCATGCCAAGGCATTACCCTCACAGGGCTGCTTCTGCATTCAACCCATTGAATCGTTTCCGCGGGGGCCGTACCTTTTCGGAGTCATGCTCCATCAACGACTCTCCTAGAGTCCCACTTCGTCAGATCTCGATGTACATAACCGCTGAAGTGGCAGTTCGACACGTACTTGGATGTACCCTACGTACTTGTGCCAGCGCATACCAAGAGTACATTATCATAGCTAGTCACATTTAGACTTCATCAACGAAACTCATGGCACGATTGCTCGCGTAAGACAGAACAGTCTGAAAAAATAAGTATAGAAGGAAAGATATCCGGGTATGACTAGGACTGATATATGAACACGCTTAGCAAACGTTGACAATCTCCCACCCAACCCACGCGTGGCCTCTACAACCCGTAATGTCAGGGACACACTGGAAAGACAACCGAACCACTGGCACGCCTGACCCGCAGCTCCTCACAAACATCTCAGATCGCCGACGTAACATAACCTCGCTCGCGACGTCCCCGTGGATGTTCAACTCTTGCAAGCATCGCATCTTGTCCACCACCGCATCCAACACCAGCAAATTCTCTTTGGAGGATGACGAAGATTCGGGAAAGCATCGAATGGTTAAGGACGTTACGTTGCCAGAAATCGAGTTGAGGAAGGACTGGAGTCCATCGGGGGTAATGCCAACCACACACTTCAGCTCCACCTGTGTGAGTGTATTGGCAGAAGAGGCAGTAAGACGCAGGAGGTCTTCGTCTGATAAGCTCGAGTCGTAGATGCAAAGCTGTGTCAGCGCACAGGAAGGC
>JBBPMO010001163.1:0-12028 GCA_038090315.1 Xanthoconium stramineum
GTTCGAGAAGGAGTCTGGATGACATACGTCCGACTCTTGTGATTCCAAAGTGTCCAGAGGCAGACGACTAGATGACCGACAGAAGGCCTAACCGGGAAAGATCTGGTGTCGCAAGGTTCGAGCTGTCAACAAAGTGGCTCAATCTCGCAGACTAGCGTTCAACCCCAGGTTTCACTAATTGATCAAGGTGGGGGGAAAATTGTGTATGTAAACCCCGCACCTGCTCGTCTAAGCCCTCTTCGGGACGAACTTCCCATGTACTATGTCGTGTGGACAACACAAGATTAATGGACTTGTTCGGGACCACATCTTCATATCTCTACTTCGTTTTTCGTGGCTAGTACATAACAGTCAGTTGAATTCGGGCATTGCTGTCCCGATAACCTACCTAGTACATGCTTCTGTCACCGACAACGACTGTGTCCATCCCTTCTTCGAAACAGCTTTCCCTGTCACGAGACAAGCAGTGTATCATAGAGCCAAGTCTGTCTGTTTGATATCGTGCGCGGGTTCGAGAGGCACTTTGGATGACAGTGTACTTACATGGGCGAGCCGCGGCATGTTTCCACCATTGGAACGCGGGGACCCGTACAGCGAGCTAACAACAATTATCATTGGAGGCAGCTGGTGCGGATTCGGTCATCTTGGTTAATTTGCGCTCGACCGACAATAAAGGGGGCCTAGAAGCTGAGGAGTGGTGCCTGAGATGCCGTAAGCGATGTGCACTAAGAGAACAATGTCTCTCGACGTCGTCCAATGACAACAATGGCTTGTCAGAGTTAACCTCGCATCTATCATGCTTGGTAAACAAATGGTCTCGATATCCGACCACATCTGCGGATATTCATACCTCATTTATGATGATCCCAGGGAACCACAGTGCCAGGCGCTCAGGATGAAGGTACTGACATGCCAGAGACTTGCGAAAACATGCTATGATCACAGTTCTCGCTTAGTCTGCGTCCTTGCAGCTTTATATTGCAACAGCCAGCTGTATGCTCAGCCCATTCAACGCGAGCCCAATCTTAAATTTCAGGTTCGTGTTTCTCACCCTAATGCCCATTTTTCTCTTCAAAACCCGGCTTGAATCCTTATGATGCACGCCGTACTTGTGTTCGCACGACGGATGGCCTCCTCTGTCATCGTGAAATGGGCTGGGCTGATACCCACATGAACCAACCGGATGTCGAGGCTGCGCTAGGTGCGAATCCTCAGCGGACGTTTGAATTCTGTAACATGGCTATTAACCAGGCGTTCCTGCTTCAAGGAGATTCTATGTGCAACACTCCCGCTTTGTTTCCCCCGTTGATCAAGGACGGGGTGAACACTGAGGTTGTTAGTCTACGCTGGGAACGCTGGTGAGTGTGATATGTTTCGTTTCGTCTATGAGGGTTATAATGTAATTAATGAATGGTGACTGATGTATGACATTGGTAGACATGATGTGCAACTATATTGTAAGGTCACCAGATATGAGATTTTCGCATACCCAACGTTTGAACAGGGGATACTCAGAATCGTCTGGACACCAGGTGGTTGTTTAACCAAATGCTGGTTCAGAGACGACAGTAACTGCGAACGCCCAAGTTTAAGTCTCATCGCATCCACTGATCCACCCGCTCTTCGACATGTCAGACCCAATTGTGTGATTATAACAAGGTACACCTAGCTTTGCTCCGGCATACAACGACATCAGGCGTGCGCATACTATTGAATAGCCCTCAAGTACCAGTGGCATTAGATCCGTTACAGGCACGAGAATATGTACGATGTACACACCCCCTTCACCTGCTGCCATCCATTTGCGCACATCAATGCGGTGTGAGATATGTTTAACATCCAAATCTTCTATATGGATCTGCATGTGAATTGATGCGTTTTTCGTCCACCTTTTCCAAGGAATATTCCGGGACTCCTCGCTCGTGCGGTCTACACCGCGTTATCCCTCAGGAGTTTCAAGGTCTCCGTACCACTTTACAACCTCAGGCCAAGTTGTTCAAGTATAGTCCGGCGACATTATAATTCTACTCACAAACTTTTTTTGATGGCCATTTTCCTCCCAGCAGTAGTAGATGCGCCTCCCATGTCTGTAACTACGCAAAAGCTGTTTAGCATCACGACACTGAATTCAGTGAGAACAGGCTGTGCGTAGTACGCATATTATGGCGCGATGACAGGAAACCATTTGTTGGACATCGGAATCTTACTCGTTAATATGTTGTGCCTTTGGATAACCTCCCACCTACCTGTTACCAGACGACTGAAATAGTGGTTACGGTGCAGTGTGCCCGTTCCGCGTCAGATCATTGTGTATAGGTCCACGTTGGATGCTTATCTGGACAAGGACGGGCACGCTGACTTTCACCTGTGGGGCAGCAGAGTTTCAAACGGACGGGATGGAACAAGATAGATCTCATTCTAATAATGGTAACAGGGCATAATCTTTCATTCAAATGATAATCGACGAAGCTGGTATCCGCTTGCCAACAACGGCGAGTACGGTACAAGGGCAAGAACAAGCAAACATCAAGAAAAGGAAATTCGAAGGGGCATCTTGCTGACTGGTGCCGCGAGCGCTGCGTTTAGTGGTAGTTTGAAGTGGTACCAGGGCAGAGTGTCAAAGTGATGTCCGCGTTGGGGCAAGTGTAGTCTACAAGGTCGGCAGGCTTGTATCCGCCTGTGGACAGAAACGTACTCAATATCTTTATTTGTGTAGCCCAGGGAGAAGAACTTACTGGCGCCGTCGTTGTCGGGGAAGGCGTACGCGTTGTAGCATGTCCCGTAGTAGAAAGGGCTGTGAGGACCGGGACCGGCGTTGTTCACACAACCTCCGCCGCCCGCAGGGAGGGCACCACCGCTGCATGCAGCAGCGGAAGAGCAGCAGGGAGAGAAGCACGAACCGCTGGGACCAGGAACGGGCTAAGTCCATGTCAGCACGAGGAAAGTAACTCAGAGGTAAAGTGTACTGACGCAGCCGGAAGAGATGGTGCAGGCAAACGCGTCGCAGCTAGCGTCGGCAGAGGATATCTTCATTCCGACGTTGTAGCCGTAGATGAGGGAGATATCATAAGTCACACTGCCGGGAATGGCGTACTGGCGAAGAAGTGTTGAGCTATTGAAATAAACCCGCTCAAAAGCTGAAGACCTACAAAGTTGAATTCGGCCCTGCTGAAAGGCGTCACACCATCCCAGGTGGGACCACCGGTGGTACAGGAACCCGCACTGTTGCATCCAGTACCTACGAGCGTGAGCAAAATGGTCCCAAGTGTTGGCGAACGACCAGGGACTCACCGACATTGACGGCTCCGTCCCAGTTGGAGCTAATGCCCAAGTTGGCGCTGGCACCAGCGGCAACAAACACGTCGTTGTCTATGGAACCAAAACTAGTCTGGGTGTACAGGAAGACAGTCTCGGTGCACTTGTTGACAACATTCAGAGACTGGGCCTGAGCCACGGTCGCGAGTGCTGCGAGGGCAAGGGTGGGGAGAAGAGACATGTTTGTTATCTGAGAGTCGAGGTGATCTGTTGAACTGGAGGAAGTGGGGGCTTTCGCGCCCAGCTTTTATACCTTTGGCTACGACATAGTTTAAGGTAACTCGGCAACATCTTGCGGATTCCGGGTTGATCAGGCCGGACGATCTACGAAGCGGTTCAAAGCCGAGCAGATCTTGACGAGATACCAATATATCTTATACCACTTTCATATGAATCTGAGGATCTGGATAGGGGGCCCGCCACAAAATGGTCAAGGCGAAACCAGCCTAGAATATGCTAAACTCCTCGGTGATGCAAAGGGTGATGCTCCACTGTCCAGTGTGGTGCCAGCTCCAAAACAACCATATACTGCATAGTACGATTTCGTGACCAGGTTGTGCACGTATCCGTCGCCGCAGCGCCTTGCCAGTGTTCATGCTGTGAAGTCTTGTCCACATGACACAATCATCAATCAAACTGGTCGACAACGCGTGGGGTCCTCAGGCTGCACATCTTCAGCAGCATTTTACTAGTAGTGTTGCAAGTTACTGCTCCTCCTTGTGGCTGGTGGCTGGTACTAATGCTAGTAAGTGTTAAAATATATGGCCTTAAGGAGGTACTCACTTGATTCAAGAACGTGGCCTTGTCAACTGGCCTGTGTGAGTGACCGCCTTCGAGCGCTGAACTGGTCACTGGGGCACAGCTGCCTAAGCATTGCACGCGGGAGTATGCACTGATCCACAGTTGAAATGACGTATTCGTAGCACTGGAAAGGAAACCTGCCGCAGGTGATTAAGGGCTATTTCCAACTACGAGGCGTGGTCGCCAATCTGTAAATATCCTTGTAGTTAGTTTGTGGACCATTGAATTGACGATGGCTCACAATGTTCACTGCCGCATTAACAATTGGGGTTAGCCTCGCCTCAGATAAAGAAAGACAAACAAATCCAAACGGACGTGCCAATCTGGCATTCTCAGGTGCACCGGGCCGTATTCCACAGTACTTGGCAAGAGGTTAAATTGTCAGAAACCATGATGGTTCGGCTTACATGCATTACGACACTTATTGACGGTGTTCCGCTCAGTGAGACCCTAAACCAAGCTTGATCGGTGGATTGTGCAGCCACGCTAACGGGGTGTGGGAGTGCGATAATACTGTACCCTCATGATCGGTTCGGCAGGCCCTGTGACGCGTGACAACGAGAATTTTCGTCACTCGATTGTGCTTGTCTAATAGTAATCTTTCTCACACACTAAATATGATGAGGTTATACTAAAATCTGTTTTCGCTGTGAACATCAAGCTTATTCGACAGATGGTCCTGTGACGTGTGACCGAGCGTAAATTTCGTCACGTCAAACCGATCGTGAGGGTAAAGTAGAACTCGTGCCAGGCTCTTTGCCAAATCTGTGGTTTGAGCCGAGGATTTAAGCCATCTCCAATGACTTGGTCTCAGTGCGGGCACGACCCTGAATTGCCTTCTTTGCTAGTACATACATAGCTCTCAAATGCAGGTCAGTCTCTAGACACCGTCGTTGCAATCGGTCACCAGTCATTCGCAGTTGACCGTTCCATACTAGATCCAGACTTGACGGCCTCTCCTCATTCCAGCAGGCTCACTGCCAACCTCAGGCTAGTGTTGGTTCAGTGAACTGGGAATATTATGTGGTGTGCCTCAGGCCCCTGTCGTACCGGAAGTTCCCGAGGCGGATAACGTTTGTCTTTGCAAAATCACATCGTATGCTGTAGTCACCGAACAAGGTGCGTCCCACTTTGTTACGACTGCATCAGCAAATCTGTGATTGATTGAAGGAAACAAAACTCTGGGGTGCATTTTTTTTTGGGATTCTAAAATAAGAGTGAACTATCAGACAGGACATGGCTCACCAGTGCCGACGGTCTCTTGAAAACAAGGATCCCCTCGTTTCTCCGAGGTCAGTAAACCAACACTCACCAGGACAGAGCCGGACAGAGCCGGGCAGATTTTCACAGTAGGGTTCCCAACTGGCTAGACCTGGACAGACCTCACAGAATATCCTGGTGAGGGTTAGTTTGTGCGTGTCCGTGGCGTATTCCTGCCTCCGCGGACCCGATATCAGCCGGCGTTCGGGGACCCTCGTGAGTCGTGACTGACCTATGGCCTTGGTAGAAGGTTTGCTGAATGGCGCCGTTGAATGCCTCTCCATTACGTTCGGGAGCAAACCACGACTAAACGAATGGTTGAACGTCCTTGACGTCCTTGATGGTGCTGATGACTCCAAGAGCGCCTCGTATGAGGAGTCGGCCTCACTCTCCTTACGTGACGCACAATTATTCAAGGTGACCTTGCCACCTGCAATAAAATTGGTTGGTGAACCCCACTTCAGGCAACTGCGTTTTGGTAATTTGGCCGTCGCCTGAGCTGCTTCGTGGCTAGAACGTCCCTCTGGCCATTCGATTCCCATGTGGAGTCAGCGGTTGATTATCAACCCGTTATTCATCAAGGGTGTATGGAGCTGACGGCACACCGTTCGGTCATACCGTCCACTCGCTATCCTTCAAGAGGGAGGTGGAGTCGACAACTATCTTAGGCTCTTCTCTGATATCCGCCATCGTCACATCTTTCTGCCTGGATAGCCAATCGGTACACATTTCGCGCCGAGAACGTTATTAAGCATGGGCTCCATTCCTACCTCCGGCAACAATCTCTCGTATCCCGAAATATCGACTTGCAGTGCTCCTATCCCAGGTGACGAGACCATGACATTAACAGCGATCTAGGGAAGCACAAGTACGTAGTGACTGCCCAGGAGTCGCCAGGACAAGATGGTGGTGTCGACTCAAGTTCGGCCTTGGACCACTTCTTTTCGGCTCCATGCGTCTCAGTTGAAGCTAGGGTTGTCCGTCCGCCTCTCCCACCAGAAAGCAATATAACCTTTTGATGACTTACCTACATGCTTCGTTGACTGCGAGTGCCGCTCTGATTCCCATCGAGCCATAACTTCTTCAAACAATTTCCTTCCCAGCCGCGAGACAGTTGGTGTATCGTCAACCGAGCTGGTCTGATCAATGATGCTGGGCGCAGATCGAGAAGCACTTTGTGTGTCCGGACTGCATGTACATTCCCGTTGTCGTCGGATATTTCCATCCCACCATGATGTCTTCCAGGAGGTGTCGAGCCTTGGGCGACAGTCAAGTCGACCTCCTATGATTCCAGAGTTTTTTTCTCGTATGCAGACTCAGATGACTAACGGAACTCTCGATGTGCAGCTCGATCACTCGATCACAGAAGGAGCCACCATCAAGCTGAATGGATACATACATCATACTCGAACTGCATAGACGCGGTCGCCACTCGGCAGCACACCATGATCCGTGGTCCATGTGGCGCATTTCGCCAAGGACAAAGTTGCCTCACCACCCGGAGCACAATAAGTACCGGATTGCCTGACAGCCGTTATGTGCGACGACCCCCTTTTCCCCGAGCGGCGACGCCACCAAACTGTGGGGTTCATAAATGGACCCTCAACCGAGCTAATGAGCAAATCGTCATCAAAACTCGAGATCCGCGGGATCGAGAACAAGGTATGTAAACAAACAAACTTGAACATCGCGTTGATACATTTCTGCGAAGACAGAAACTCTGCCTCTGAATTGAAGACAGTGTTCTCGAACGGCGGTCCTACCTAACCTTGTGTTCTCTATGTGACGTCGTAGGGTCGTCCCGTAGAGGCTATAGTATTTGTATACTTACGGGGTACCACCACCGATCACGGCGACGAGCCTGTCGGGTCAGCACAAGGTTGTAAGCACGCTGGCTTACCTAGGTCCCGTAACTAGTACATATACCGTGCGCAATACTGAGTGGCAGACAGTGCACTTTTTTTCTTTTTTTTCATCAATCAGAAAGGACCGTCGGTGCCCGAACTTCTCTTTTGCACGACGGTCAATTCAAGACGTGCAACTTGTAGCAAACGAGCCTGGCCTCAAAGTTTGTGCGTGGAGTACAAGTTCTATCTTCGTGATCAACATACTAGTAGCTACGCGATCAAAAGGTCTACAGAAGCCCACTCACGTGATAACTCGGCATTGACAATAAGTGTTCAGTCATCACGGGGATGGATTTTGACACTTCTCGCACCAACTGTAGGTCCATTACAGACATAAGAATATGTACGATGTACACACCTCCCTTTCCTGCTGCCATTCATTTGCCCACATCAATGCGGTGTAGGATATGTTTGACATTCAAATCTTCTATATGAATTTGCATGTGAATCGGTCCGAGCCTGAGGACAAGACAGAACAAACGGGGTGGAGTTCTATCACGATGTCGGTCCGTTTTCGTTTACCTTTTTCCAAGAAAGATTCGGGGACTCCTCGCTTGCTTGCTCGGTCTACACCGCGTTATCCCTCGGGAGGTTAAAGGTGCCTGAACCACGTTACTGTGACAACCTCGGGCCAAGTTGTTAAAGTATAGTCCGGCGATATCATAATTCTACTCGCAGGCTTTTTTTCGATGGCCATCTTCCTCCCAGCAGTCGACGCGCCTTCACATATCTGTAACTATGCAAAAGCTGTTTGGCACCAACGACGCTGAATTCACTGAGACGCAGGCTGTGCGTACGCATATGGTGCGATGAAATGAAATCATTCGTTGGACATTGGAATCTTACTCATCGATATGTTGTGTGTTTGCATAACCTTCCACATATTTGTTACCAGGCAACTGAAATAGCGGTGTACGATGTGGCGCACCCGTTCCATGTCAGAACATCGTGTGTATGTCCACGTTGGATGCCCATCTGGACAGGGAAGAACAAGCACGCAGACTCTCACCTGTGGGGCAGCAAAGCTTCAAACGGACGAAATAATGCAACATAGGTTTCATTCTAATGATAATAACAGTCCATAATCTTTCATCGAGTGATAGTCGATGGAGTCGGTATCGGCTGCCAGAAACAGCGAGTACGGTACAAGGGCAAGAACATGCAAACATCAAGAGAAGGCAGATCGAAAGGGGCATCTCGCCGACCGGCGCCGCGAGTGCTGCGTTTAGTGGTAGTTTGAAGTGGTACCAGGGCAGAGCGTCAAAGTGATGTCCGCGTTGGGGCAAGTGTAGTCTACAAGATCGGCAGGCTTGTATCCGCCTGTGGACAGAAACGTACTCAGTATCTTCACTTATGCAGCCCAGGGAGAAGAACTTACTGGCGCCGTCGTTGTCGGGGAAGGCGTACGCGTTGTAGCATGTCCCGTAGTAGAAGGGACTGTTAGGACCGGGACCGGCGTTGTTCACACAACCTCCGCCGCCCGCAGGGAGGGCACCACCGCTGCACGCGGCGGCAGAGGAGCAGCAGGGAGAGAAGCACGAACCGCTGGGACCGGGAACAGGCTAGGTCCATGTTAGCACGAGAAAAGTAACTCAAGAAGTAAAGTGTACTGACGCAGCCTGAAGAGATGGTGCAAGCAAACGCGTCGCAGCCAGCGTCGGCAGAGGAGATCTCCATCCCGACGTTGTAGCCGTAGATGAGGGAGATATCGTAAGTCACACTGCCGGGAATGGCGTACTGGCGGAGAAGTGTTGAGATATTGAAATAAACCCGCTCAAGTCGAAAACCTACAAAGTTGAACTCGGCCCTGCTGAAAGGCGTCACACCATCCCAGGTGGGACCACCGGTGGTACAGGAACCCGCACTGTTGCATCCAGTACCTACGAGCGTGAGCAAAATGGTCCCAAGTGTTGGCGAACGACAAGCGACCCACCGACATTGACGGCTCCGTCCCAGTTGGAGCTAATGCCCAAGTTGGCGCTGGCACCAGCGGCCACAAACACGTTGTTGTTTATGGTGCCGAAACTAGTCTGGGTGTACAGGAAGACAGTCTCGGTGCACTTGTTGACAACATTCAGAGATTGGGCCTGAGCCACGGCCGCGAGTGCTGCGAGAGCGAGGGTGGAGAGAAGAGACATGTCTGTTATCTGAGAGTCGAAGTGATCTGTTGAACTGGAGGAAGTGGAGGCTTTCGCGCCCAGCTTTTATACCTTTGGCTACGACATAGTCTAAGGTAACTCTTGCGAATCCCTGATCAGGCCGTACGATCTAGGAAGGCGGTGCGGTTCAAGGCGCAGCAGATTGTGACGAAATACACCATATGCCACTTTCCATATGGATTTGAGTTGTCGTAGCATAACAATGGTCTGGATAGAGGGCCTGCCACAAAACGGAGGTGAAACCAGCCTAGAATATGCGGAACTCCTCGGCGATGCAAAGGGTGATGCATTGATGCTCCACCGTCCAGTGTTGTGCCAGCTCCGAAACAACCATATACTGCATGCGATTTAGTGACCGAGTTGTGCGCGCATCCGTCGCTGCAGCGCCTTGCCAGTGTTCATGCTGTGAAGTCTTGTCCACTTCACACAGTCGCCAATCAAACTGATCGACGACGCGTGAGGTTCTCAGGCTGGAAATCTCCAGTAGCTTTTTACTAGTATCGTTGCAAGCGATGTTTCAATCACTGTTCTTCGTGGACGAT
This sequence comes from Xanthoconium stramineum, assembly GCA_038090315.1. Classification (NCBI taxonomy): domain Eukaryota; kingdom Fungi; phylum Basidiomycota; class Agaricomycetes; order Boletales; family Boletaceae; genus Xanthoconium; species Xanthoconium stramineum. The sequence goes on from JBBPMO010001163.1 coordinate 9,985, forward strand.
GGCCACTACTCATGCTAGTAAGTGTTAAAATATAGGGCGAAATCCAAGCTTAAGGAGGCACTCACTTCATTCAAGGACGTAGCCTTGTCGACTGGCCTGTGCAAGTGACCGCCTTCAAGCACTGAACTGGTCGCTGAGGTATAGCTGCCTAAGCACTGCATGCGGGAGTATGCCCTGATCCACGGTTGAAATGTCGTATTCGTAGCACCGGAAAGGAGGCTTGCTGCGGATGGTTGAGTGCTATTGTTAACTATGAGGCGTGGTTCATCTGTAAATATCCTTGTAGTTAGTCTGCGGATCATTGATTTATGATAAATTGATGATGGCTCACCTTGAATGTCCACTGTCGCATCAACAATTTTGTTTCTGGTAGCCGCGCCTCACATAAAGAAAGACAAACAAACCCCATGTGGTTCCGACATGATACTGGTCACATCCCTAGGAATAAGGTGCGCCCCACTTCGCTATGACCGTATCAGCGAGTCAGTGATTGATTGGAGGAAACAAAACTTTGGCCGGTGGTTTTTTTTCTACTAAACAAGAGTGAATTGTCGGACAGGACATTGCTCACCAGCGCCGACGGTCTCTTGAAAACAAGCATTCCCTCGTTTCTACGCGTACACGTGACGTATTGCTGCCTCCACGGACCCGATGTCAGCCGGCGTTCGAGGACCCTCATGAGTCGTGACTAGTCTATGGCCTTGATAGGAGGTTTGCCTCTTCGTCACGTTCGGGAGCAAATTACGATTGAACGAATGGCCGAACAATCTTGACGTCCTCAATGGTGCTGATGACCCCAAGAGCGTGTCGTGTGGGGAATTGACCTTACGTGACCCAATTACCCGAGGTGAGCTTGCCACATGCAATAAAGTTGATTGGTGAAACCCACTTCAGGCAGCTACGTTTTGATGACTGCCGTCGCCTGAGCTTATTTCGTGGCTTGGACGTCCCTCTGGCCATTCGATCTCCATGTGGAGTCAGCGGCTGATTATCAACCCGCTATTCATCAAGGGAATGTGGAGCCGACAGGGCATCGTTCGGTCATACCGTCCACTCGCTATCCTTCAAGAGGGAGGTGGAGTCGACAACTATCTTAGGCTCTTCTCTGATATCCGCCATCTTCGCATCTTTCTGCCTGCATAGCCAATCGGTGCACATTTCTCGCCGAGAACCTTATTCAGCATGGGCTCCATTCCTACCTCTAGCAACAATTTCTCGTATCCCGAAATATCGACTTGCAGTGCCCCTATCCCGGGTGACGAGAACATTTGAATGTGCAAAGACGTGAACAGCGATCTAGGGAAGCACAAGTGCGTAGTGGCCGCCCAGGAATCGCCGGGACAGGACGGCGGTGCCAACTCAAGTTCGGCCTTGGACCACTTCTTCCGACTCCATGCGCCTCTCCTAGCAATATAACCTTTTGATAACCTACATGCTTCGTTGACTGCGAGTGTGGCTCGGATTCCCATCGAGCCATACTTCTTCAAACATGTTCATTCCCAGCCGCGAGACAGTTGGTGTATGGTCAACCGAGTTGGTCTGATCAATGATGATGGGCGCAAGCTCGAGAAGCACTTTGTGTGTCTGGGCGCCATATATATTCCCGTTATCGTCGGATATCTCCATCCCACCATGTGGTTTTCCAGGCGGCGTCGAGCCTAGGGTGACAGCCAAGCCAACCTTCTATGGTCCCAAAGTTGTTTTTTCGTACGCAGACTCTGATGACTGACGGAACTCTCGATGTGCAGCCCAATCACTCGACCACAGAAGGAGCCACTGTCGCAACTCGAGAGAAGACGGACGAAGTACTTCCATGATTGTAAGTAACGAGCTGTCAGTATAGTTGGACAAAGTAAATCAATTTCAAAGATGAATGCAAGGTTCACATCACCCAAGTTGGGCTAGATGCGCGCCCACGATGGGACACACATCGGACACGTTTGGGTCGGCATTTGGGCAGTGCATTTCTGGAGCGCCAGCTTCTGATAGCGAATACATCGTATGCTCCCGCGACGCGTTTACGGAACAGAAGACCACTAGACTA
>JBBPMO010001164.1:0-12027 GCA_038090315.1 Xanthoconium stramineum
GAGATGCCCATTCCTTTACCAAGCTCCCTGAATCTTCTGCCTGATGGACCCAGTGTCCATGAGCCTGCGCTTACTCCGAGCTTCGCAAGCGAGGGACTCTTGCATGATACTCATGTTCCCTCCACTGACCAACTATACCCGTACCAAACAGGTGAAATAGCACCCGAAGCTCTCCCTTCTCCCAACCCGTCCGTGCTTTCGCACACTCCTCCATTGATTCTATCGCATCCCCACAACTTCACCGAGCTGCCAAACGCTATAAATTCTCCTATAATCACCTTTAACCAAACCCAAACCCATCCCGCCGTCCATTCTCCTTCGGCGCCGATCACTCTTCATGAGCCCGGAAACGCCCCGACGCCAGTTCCGCTCCCCACTGTCACTCCTGCCCCGGACGATCCACCTACCGCTTACGCCTGCCAGTGTGCGACTGATGGGTCGCTTTGCAACACTACGGTGGCTGGGAACATCCGAGCTGTTCGGGACCACCTCAAACAGGTTCACGCGTTCCGCTGTGTCGGAAAGGACGTGGTGACATGTCCGTGGGTAGAGTGCGGAGGGAACTTGCAGAAGGAGAGTATCCCCAGGCACATCATTACTCGCCACTTTCGCGTGAGAGTCAATTGTGTTGATTGCGGCGTTCCTCTCTCCCGCCGTGACGTCCAGTACAGTCACGCAAGTGCGTGTCGCGCAAGACGCCGGGCCGTTTCCTAGATTATGACGCTGCGAGCGCAATTGCGCGTCAAGCGTCCGATAAGTTTTATGATTATATGTCCTCGCTACTATCTTAGTTATGTGAAGCATGGACTTTACAGTCTATATTACCTAGTGCACTTTACTACGTGCGTATGCCATTTACTCATAGTTGAAGTTTATGCTTTGTTATCGAATCTCGATGGCTTCTGTCGAGTATTCTTGCATGCCTCAATTGTAGGGGTGCGATTGGAAGACATAGCTTGGAACTCGATAAAGATCGACGACTGACATTCGCTGGCTGTGCGGCACGAATAGAACTAAGCGCAGGTCCATCAAGAGGTATGGTGTTCATAAGTGTGTCACCTTACCGATAAGGACCTCAGGCCTATCATCTCTGACACAAGCTTCACCCACGAATCTGCCTAGGTCGGGCATCTTCAAGTCGCTTTTTACGATTCCGTAGACGACCAAACAGAGTTTCTAGACGCTGGCAGAGTCGAAAACCAATGCAGGCCACTGATGACGAATTGCACAGCATCCTCTCGTGTGCGAACTGGGACCCACACGACCCACTGTCAAACCCGGGCCATTCGCTCAACTATTGACTCCGAAGCCTCACCGTGATGGATCCTGGCCTCCCGAATTTTAGTCGTGTTTCAAGGCTGAAAAAACGATTCCTCGATGTACTTTCTGGCTCAGTCAAACTTGACCCTCGCGGCGCCGCACTTTTCCTAGAAGGGCTTTGCGCGCAGGACGACCCAGTGATATGCTTGGACGCAATCATGGGGAGCCCTCACGGTCTGCCTTCAGTTCAATCCGCAATGCAGTTCGACTTGTCCGTTCAATTCATGAATGGGTTGGGTTCCAACATCTTGGAATATCTCCTTGGAGCTTCCGATGTAGGTGGTGACACACTGGACAATGTGTTGTTCCATGTCGTAGAACCACCCATCTTTTGGGGAGCCTTCGTTCGCGCGTTTCAACAGGGCACTTTGAACGAAGATGCTCAGTTGGTCTTTGCCAGGGTGCTCTCTCGGCTTTTGACTTTACAAAACCGGGACACAACTCCCTACCGAGACATCGCAGCTCAACCTTTCATCGAGGATGCCCTCGCCACGTCGTCCAGACACGAAATCAGAGAGGTTGGGCATCTCATCCAACACATTCTCTCAAGCAATAGTTCCATGTCTGCGTACGACGCTCTCAACGGGCCTGGTGGACGCCATGATAACGATTTTGCCAACTATCACGACATCTCCATCCTCCCCACTGCAGACGAGATCCTGTGTCGACAGCCTCCCTTCCTCTGTACACCATTTTGCGACGAGTTCAACACATCAAAGTCACCAGTCGAGGCCTACTTGGATAGGACTTTTCGGATGCTCCGAGAAGACATGGTCTCTGAAGTCCGCGAGGAGATACAAGCAACCTCCCAAAAGAAAGGGAAGCATCGTGGGCCTCGCGTCGTTGGTGGCGTACACATGATTGGCATATATACAGGCACGGAAGACCGGAAGACGCACTGGGGCGTCAGGCTGCGATGCGAGAGTGACTTTAAGGAGTTCAAGAAGATGGAGGATGAGGATACTCGGCTAGACTTTCTTAAACGGGATCCCTACGGTTCGAGGATTCTGAAGCATCAATCCCTCGTTTGCCTTGCTTCTGGTCAAAATATCATTAGCTTCGGAATAGTGAACCGCGTGGAGGAGCTTTTAGCCTCCAAGCCCCCAGTGATAGTTCTCCAGCTCGCCGGTGCTGTTAACATACGAAAGGCTCTCACTACTCTTTCCACCGCCGAGGATATGCAACTCTTCCAGTTCAATGCTGCTACGTTTTCCTTCGGACCTGTGCTCAGCGCGTTACAAAAGATGAGCTCTGTTCCACTTACCAAAGAGGTTCTATTTTGGAACCCAGAGGCCACAATCGCGACCCCTCAGAATAACGCAGCGCTGTCGCACATTGCCAATGTAGTTACCTCGAACCTCTCCGTTGACTTAAGAAGCCTCTTCGACCTCTCTACATCCATCCGTCTGGATGTGTCTCAGGCGAAATCTTTAATCTCCGGCCTCACAAAATGTGTCTCGTTGATTCAAGGGCCCCCAGGTGAGCGGTATCTTGTTCATATTGAAAACCGTCTCACCATTCCTGTAGGGACCGGCAAGTCTTTTATAGGTACCATTCTTGCAAAAGCCATACACGACAAGACTTCCAAAACGGTCCTTGTCGTTTGCTACACAAACCATGCCCTTGACCAGTTCCTCGGAGATCTTCTCAAGTATAACATTCCCCCCGAGTCCATAGTCCGCCTCGGCGGCCGTGCAAACCAGTCTATGGAGCATCTCTCCCTTCACAGGCAACCTCGCGGCCGCTTTCGTTGTGACTGGAATGAGATCGACAAGCACAAACGCAGCGCATCGAGTCACGAATATAGGCTTGAGACTCACTTTGAGACACTGCTAGATATCAACGAGGACAAGACCCTCATATCGCATCTACAGTTTCAGCATGGCGATCTCTTCGAAGCATTTCGCGTGCCGGTGGAGATGGAAGATGGGATGACACTTGTTGGGCCAAACGGAAAAGCCGTCGATGACGAATACCTATTCTCGCGTTGGACCCGCGGTCTAGATGCTGGCGTGTTGAGTGATGACCCTCATATCCAAGCTTCAGCTCGGATTTGGGGCATGGAACACTCAGCCCGTCAGCAGCTGCTGGAAGAATGGCGCCATGAACTCATCGCCACGGCCACGGAGGGGATATGTCAAGCTGGAGGCGAGTATGATAAGGCGCAAGATGCGATCAAGCAGGAGTTTGGGATGTCGACTGTCGCAACCTTGCGGCAGAAGAGGGTCATTGCGTGTACGACCACGGGGGCAGCTATCTATGCTGAAACAATCAAGAAAGCCGGTCCCGAGTTTCTCCTAGTGGAAGAAGCCGGGGAAATCCTCGAGGCTCACATCTTGACTGCGTTGTCGCGCAAGGTTGAACAGATGGTTCTTATTGGCGACCACAAGTACGTACGCGACGTATTGTCCACCTTTCGTCTCTCATTGCCCTTTTCGTGCTTAGACAGTTGCGTCCCAAAGTGAACAACTACCGATTGACTGTCGAGAGTGGGGAAGGATTTGACTTGAACAGATCGCTTTTCGAACATCTGGTCCTCAAGGGCTACCCCCACGAAACGCTCTCGACACAACACCGGATGCGCCCTGAAATCTCGGCGTTTGTCCGCGAACTCACCTACCCAGAGCTCATAGACGCCCCATCCACCCACCAACGTTTAGATATCCGCGGAGTACATTCGAACGTGATTTTTGTAGACCACAACCATCCCGAGGACGACGACGCGCTCATCGGTGACCGTGCAGACAGTGGTACCAAAACGTCGAAGCGAAACACGTACGAGGTGCAGATGGTGCTCAAGATTGTGCGCTACCTTGCTCAACAGGGGTACAAGAGTGAGGACATTGTCGTGCTCACCCCGTATCTGGGCCAACTTCATCATCTCCGCGATGCGCTGAAGCGGGATAACGACCCGATCCTGAATGATTTGGATTCTTCGGATCTCGCGCGTGCTGGGATATCCGCTTCTGCGCCATCTGAGCTCAAGGCCAAGAAAGGTCGGATCCATTTGGCTACTATAGGTGAGTAACATGGTCATGTTTGTGAATACAATGTTGTTAGCCAGCCTATCATAGACAACTACCAAGGGGAGGAAAGCAATATCGTGGTTGCAAGTCTCACGAGATCGAACAAGTCCAACGCCATCGGCTTTATGGATTCTCCAGAACGCCTCAATGTCCTCCTCTCTCGCGCCCGAGACGGTCTCATCTTGATAGGCAACTCCCAAACCTTTTTACGTTCCAGAAAAGGAGGGGCGCTATGGAGACGGTTCTTTACGCTCCTCGAGAAGGACCAGTACATTTACCAGGGATTCCCCATCAAGTGTGAGAGTCATCCCGAGCGCGTCGTCGTGCTCAAGCGTGCGGGTGATTTCGATAATTTGTGTCCGGACGGCGGGTGCACGGAGCCGTGGTAAGTTGTACATGCTACTGTTGCTGTAACCCTAAGCTGACGGTACTTGTGAACGAAACAGCGGGTTCATGCTTGCTTGTGGACATGTATGCCCGAAAAAGTGCCACCCCCGTCGGTTGTCTGGGTCGCTCGACCTGCACGACGTGTCGCAGTGCCGTGCCAAGCTGAGTGCGATGTGTGATGCAGGGCATCACAGGATCACTTGGGAGTGTCGCTTTGAACGGCCCGACGAGTGTGCGGTATGTGCTGAAGAGGCGGAACGTCTGGCAGAGTTGGTGCGACAGGCGCTTGAGATGCAGCGGAAGCGTGAGGAGGCTGAGGAGGAGCATCGGCGTCGGATGGTTGAGTTGGAGGATAGGTTGCGGGCGGTGGAGGTGGCTGAGGAAGAGCGTAGAATCCAGGAAGAGAGGACGAAGCAGGAGGAACTCGCCATGCAAATCGAGGAAGAAAGAAGACGGGAAGAGATCAGGATACGAGAGGAGAGGACTTGGCAACTACAGGAAGCGACCCGGAGGAGACAAGCAGAGGAAGAGGAGCGCAAGAGATTGGAAGAAGAGAAGAAAAAGCGAGAGGAGCAGGCTGGACTGCTCCGAGAAGCTACTCGCAGGAGATATGAGGAGGAAGAACAAAGGCGGCGAGAGGAAGACATGAGGGAGCGGGGGGAACAGACAAAACGACTACAAGAAGCCACTCGGAGGAGACAGGAAGAGGAATGCGAGAAATTGGAAGAAGAGAAGAGGAAGCGGGAGGAGCAGGCTGAACTGCTCCGGGAAGCTACTCGCAGGAGATATGAGGAGGAAGAACAAAGGCGGCGAGAGGAAGACATGAGGGAGCGGGAGGAACAAACAAGACGACTACAAGAAGCCACTCGAAGGAGACAGGAAGAGGAATGCGAGAAATTGGAAGAAGAGAAGAGGAAGCGGGAGGAGCAGGCTGAACTGCTCCGGGAAGCTACTCGCAGGAGATATGAGGAGGAAGAACAAAGGCGGCGAGAGGAAGACATGAGGGAGCGGGAGGAACAAACAAGACGACTACAAGAAGCCACTCGGAGGAGACAGGAAGAAGAGGAACGCGAGAGGTTGGAAGAAGCGAAGAGGAAGTGGGAGGAACAGGCTGAACTGCTCCGGGAAGCTACCCGCAGGAGATATGAGGAAGAACAAAGGCGGCGAGAGGAAGACATAAGGGAGCGGGAGGAACAGACAAGACGACTACAAGAAGTCACTCGGAGGAGACAAGAGGAAGAGGAACGTGAGCAACAGGAAGAGCAGAAACGAAAGCGACTCGAGCAGACCAAACAGCTACAAGAAGCCATGCGCAAGAGACTGGAAGAAGAAGAGTGCAAGAAACGAGAGGATGAGGCGAGGCAGAGGGAAGAACAGACAAGACGACGAGAAGAGGAAGAACGCAGGATCCTTGAAGGACAGAGGAAGGACGGGGAGAAACAGACCAAGCGAGTCCTGGCTAACCTGCTACTCTTGCAAACCATGTGGAATACATTTCGCAGCTAGCACAATCACATCTATGACATACTCAGTGACTCAGAACACAGACCAGTTGGAGACGGTACCTACATGAGTTTCTACTATCCCGAGTAACATCATTCGGCCCCTGAAGGTCTTCCACGATTCATGAATCACAGGAGAATGTGCGATGAAGGGTGAGAAATGAATGGTCGTTCAAAAAAAATTCCCTCGCCAACTTCGGGGGGTTATTTTGCTCTCCTGTAGGGACCTCATCGATCCTAAAACGTGCCTGTCAGCACGACTTGGCCTCCCTACGATTTGCATGATTATATACCAGGACCTTTTCCGCGCGAAAGAGGACGTCATACCTGGATCACAATGCTCTTTCGACGGTAGAGTTCGTTGAGCTTGTTTACCCAGCGGTGTAACGGACCTCCAACGGAACGCCTCGGAGAGAAAGACAGGAGATCAAGGAAGAGCGTCTGTCCAGCTAAGTACCAAGGTCAGGGGAACAAGAAACGATACCGAGCAGAATGACGGGGACGTTTCGATGTGTCTTGAACCATCAAGGAATACATAATCTATGCGTTTCTGTTCAGTTCACTCGTGCTAAGACAACTAGGGAATAGATAATGGCATACCAGTGTGTCAGGCCCACCGCCTTCAAAGGGAGTTTTACTAGCACGGAAAGACACCGAAGAGTACCTCCGGTCGTGGACGTTTTCCAACATTGGTGTTCTCGAAAAGAAAAAAACGGGCTGGCATGTCCAACAATTTTTTTTTCGTAGATGCAGCACGGTTTTATGCGCTCGAAAGGGACAGTAGGCAGAGGAAGTTGAACAGACGTTGCCAAACCCGTTGATGCAGTGGGGGTTTTTCGGGAACGCCACCAAGTTGGCGAGCCTGGCAGCTGGCCCTCAGCATCGTAATCCTGTTCCTGACACCTGTGAACTTTTTGACCCCCAGGCCAAAGGCCATCATTGACCCACCAACAACTCCTCGAACATCCGAGCGATACGATTCGTTCGGGCTGCCGTCGAGTCGCCAATAAGGCAACCAGTGCCGACTTGGAGTCCAAGCGACAACCAACGCCTGATCAGAGGTAGGACAATGATTTGTCAAGTCGTGATATTGATAGGTGTTAAGTTGAGTCTTAGCAGAAGTTCCAGCCTTCAATGCAAGGCCAGGTCTCTGCGCTAGTGTTGACTGAGAGCTGCCGTGGCAATTTCACGCCAACGTCATGATGCACGGCGCGTTCGGTGCGCTTTCAATGACGTGATAACATTGTCTGATGCCCAACTAATTGCCCTTGGTAGTCGGAAGTAGTATTTGCCAGACAGGGCGCGATCATGCCGCGATGTGTCAAAGAAGGCTGGGTCACATGATCCCCCAGTAAGTAGCAAATCCTCATTCCACTTCTACCAAGTACAGTCATGACAACCAAGTCCAAGAACGATGTCAAAGTCCTGAAAGGCCAGGAAGGCACGTATAGACGGGCTGCTCTGTCGAATCACATCTCTGAATCACCTGCAGCCGAAGATGCCATCCTGCAGTACATGAAAAAGGTAAGATCGAAGGAACACCCCTGCCAATATGCGCCATCAAACATTCAAACAGATGAACAGGCCGTTTGGCGCCGTCGACATCTCGGCCAACCTAAAGGGCGCGGTCCCGAAAGCAACGACGGCCAAGATCCTCGTGTCCCTCGCCGACAAGGGCGCGATCGTGCAGAAAACATACGGTATATGCTCTCTGAAACTGGGTTACCTAGCACGTCCCGAACGTCGTTTATGTAGGCAAGACCAATTTCTACGTCGCGAACCAGAACGATATCGATACCCTGGACGCGAACGAACTGGCAGCACTAGAAACGGAATGCAAGGCAGTCGAAGAGGCAAACAACGCCGTCGCCGCGCAAGTAAAGAGCTTGCAATCAGGTTACACGAAAATTTGCCCTCTTTCGTGCTTTTGCCATCTGATACACCTACCAGAGCTCAACAAACTCAAAGGCACGCCTACGGACCTCGAACTCGAGGCCCAGATAGAAGACGCCAATAAGACAGTAAGATCTGTCTACACCATCACGATTGATATCATTTACTGCTTTAGATCACCCGTCTGTTGGAGAGGCTTGCTCCGCTACGTAGCGGCGTGCCCCTGATATCCTCCGACGATCTCGCGCAACTCGACACAGAGTGGAACAAATGGCGACCCGAATGGTGCCGTCGCAAAAAGATCTTCAATTCGTCAGTCCGCATATACTCCTCTTTGCTCCTTCCTTCAGTGTTTCCTCGAGAGGTGCACGTTAACGCGTATCGTTTTGTAGCTTTTGGCAGCTCGCGACGGACGCTTTGCCACCTCAGGACGCTACTGCGCTCGCTGAAGACCTCGGGATCGAATTCGATACACCCGAACATACGTCGGTCGAACGTGGTCCGTTGTGCGCAGTACCGGGATCGAACGCGAAGTCGAATTTGAAGCGCAAGCGAGAATAGGTTTGTGTTTGCAACTGCTCTTATTCTTCATGTACTTTTTTTTCAATGCATATACACCCTGCCTTCTGTATGACTTGTGGACCATGGTCGACTATGTGAACCATAATTTGAGATGTTCAACAACAACGCACTAGGCGAGCGTCCCTCAGCCAGAAATGTTCCGACCTCACAAGAAATAGACCGCCAGTCATTCATCATTCCGCCTAGTCTCCGGATAACACCATGCTGATGGCTGTAAACATACTTTAAACCCAAGATACGCTCAAACACCTTTTAAGCGCGCGGCGACTTAGAACGGCGCTAGTACAGTTTCGCAACGTGCGCGTCGGTGCTTGTGCTAAGATTATGTATATACACGCCTAGGCAATGGACATTCTCTTCTCACCCAACAATGGCGGCATTCCCACCCATTCCCAACCATCCCCTCCCGAATCCACCTGCAACAGCCCTAAACCCAGACTCCTTGACCTCGGCAAGGAATAAATCATGCTGATCCGCCAGCCGCTCGTTATTCCGCCTGATCTCTTGGATCACACCGTGTTGGCGGGTACACAACGGGCACGTCGTATCGTTTTCGAACAGACACCTACATAAACGCACAGATGATTGCTATCAGAATAGCGCATCCGTCGAGAAAGCGGACGCGACCGTACCGTTGATGGTAACTGTGATTGCACATGAAATGTATGCTCGGCAGATCGAGCTGACCGTTGCACTGCGAGCACCGCGTGACGTGAAACACTCTCGGATGCTCGGTGTCCTCGAGATCTTGGACTTGTTTCAGTCTCGTGCTCGTCTCTGAGCGGTACGACGAAATGAGGTGTTGATCCTGTGATAGCCGCGCGTCGTCGTCGACTCGTCAACACCAGATTGAAGAGAAAAGAAAAACGCACCGTCGCGATCTCCTCGGCACCGTCCTTGATCCGCCTCATCAGCCAACCTTTGACGAGCCCGACGCTCGCCACCTCGTTCCGACTGAGAACCTGCACGACAGCCATGGGCGACATGATCTTGTCGCTCTCGATGTGTTCAAGGAGCACCTCCAGGTCCGCTTGGTGCGCGGTAAGAAGCGCAGGCGTCGACGTGAGGAACCGGAGTACGAGCGGGTACAGGTGTGGATTGTCAGGGCCGTACTTACGCAGCGCCGAGATGACCTGCGCGGAAGGCGACGCGTCCGAAAAGCCCGAGACCGACGTGCTCCCCGAATTGTGCGCCTCCATCCAGAACCGCAGCACGTCTTCGTACATGCCCATTTTCTCCCACAAGAGAATCAGTCCGGGTGTGTACTGGTGGCTGGAGCAGAGGACCAACGCATGCGTAAGGTCATATGGAAGGTGTGTGGATTGGAGGAGTCGTAGGGCTTTGTCGTGCTCGCAGGATGTGTGTGGCTCCCCCTCGGTGTCCTCGTCGAGATAGAGCTCCAGGAGAGTATTCCACACCGCAGCCTGGTCTCGCTTCTCGATCTCCTCATCCTCTCCTCCACCGGCGGCTATGGCACCAGACTCTGAACTACTGGTACCATCTAACGCCTGGCCCCATCGCCGCTGCGCAACCGTCTCGAGGAACGTCGTAAAGCACCCGGGATGGTCTACGAAATGGGCAAAGAACAGCGTTGGGGAGGGTCGTCTGGATGGCGCCTGCGTCCCTGGACCAGTCGTGGATCGTGCAAGAGGTGCAAGAGGTTGAGTGCTAGGTCCGGCTGCTAATGTCGTTGCTAGATCTTCTTCTGGTTCTTTGTCCTCCATCTTTTTTCCGGCTCCATCACTGCCCGTCAGCGCAGGAGGTACTGCGGGAGCCCTGGAGAGGGCCAGTAATCCGAGATATGAAGGTGCCGAGGTTCCCTGTGCTGAGGTCTGGGGACTTTGTGATGGCGGGAGAGGTCCCGAAATGGTACAAAGATCAATCAGTAACTGTGTCGTCTCGTTCGGGAGGTTGTCCAAAAGGGCACGGCAGTAACGGGCTAGGTTTGATTCCGCCTATCAGTTCCAGCGTCAACCAATGATCTCGCGAGTAAGCAGGAGGAAAACTTACACCAACTCCGCCCACCACTCTCAGATAACTGACTGCCGCCCTGTATCCATTCTCTGTCTTGTCTTTACCCGTTCTTTCTGTCGCCTTCGCGTCACCGCTCGCAGCGCCGATGTCCTCCACGACGACTCTCAGGTAATCTTCGTGTCTCCCCCACCTCTTCGCCAAGTACGCGGCCTGCTCAAAGAACCCCGCTTGTCGACAAACACGAATCGCCGTGTCAAGATCAAACGGAGGTTCTCGGCTCGTTCCATCCCCGGGGACCGTCTTGCCATCGAAAGCGACAGTCCCAACAGTCCTTCCCTCACTGCGAACAAATGCGTCCACCTTGGCGACATCTCCCACCTTAGCGTAGGTATTGAGGAGCAGGGTCGTATGCTCTGCATTTGCCAATCCGTGTGTATGCAATTCTTGTAGGTAGAGCATCAATAGTGGGGTTAGGTTAGCTGTGAGGAACTATGCGTGGATCAGTGTATGCTAGCGTATCAGGCGAAAATGCGATCGTCAACATGGGGGACGTACCTTGCGTACGACGTAGCTGCCCCTGACACCACCGATCGTCTGGAGATATTCCTTCATCGCTCCTTCGTAGTCGCCCTTCTCGTATAGATAATCGCCATGATGCCGATGCACGTCTGTCGCGTCCAAATTTTGTGTGTGCGCAAACGATAACGCGAGCGAATAGAGGTGCTTCTCGTACAGAAGCGCGAGCTTGGTGCCGGTTGGTTTCTCGACCAGACGAGTGACCTACAACATTCGGTTCAAGATATGTCACACAAGCGCTGGAAAGAGACTCACCAACCCATCGTTCCCCAAGACATACACGGACCCCCATGCAGACACGACGTCGCGCACACCACGTTCAAATATCCCGATGTACGCCACCATCTTGTTCTCCATGTCGATAAGCACAACGCGTGCGGCGTCTGGGTCGGAGGCACTATTTGCAGAATTCAAGGAAAGGGCATTCGAAAGCGACGATGTGTCAGTCGTGAGTTTCCTTTGTCGTGAGGCAGGGGTCTTGGCCGCGGCGCCCGAGGAAAGCGCTACAGAAGTTGGCGTCGACGACGGGAGAACGACGACCACGTAGTTGAGGTGTGTGTGCAATGAAGACTTGCGTCCTGAGCAGCTCGATCAGATGGATCACTACGAGACTAAATTCGTCCTCACCTTCGTAGCTAACTACACCTAACCTTCCACCGCTTCCAATGCCGACTACTGCCTCGTCCCTGCCCAAGACAACCCAGCGTGATTTCCAGTCGATGCAAGCGCAGCGCAACCCTGCCCCGATCTCGTCGACAAGGACAGCG
>JBBPMO010001165.1:0-12022 GCA_038090315.1 Xanthoconium stramineum
TCAACAAAACAAAGTCAATCACCACCCCACTCATCCCCCACTTGCCCCTATCCCTTCTTCCTCCCCCCTGCCTTTCAAACAACTCTCCATCAACCTTGTCACCGATCTCCCCCCCTCCAATGGACATGATTCATTAATGGTCATGGTCAACCATGGCCTTATGAAGGGGGTAATTCTCATCCCTTGCTCTAAAACCATAGATGCAGCTGGAGTGGCCAAACATTTTCTCCATCATGTATTCAAACGCTTTGGCCGCCATGACTCCCTGATATCTGACAGAGGCCCACAATTCGCGTCTGCCTTCACCAGAGAACTAGCACAACTCCTCCACTATGATGTCAAACTCTCCACCACATATCACCCTCAAACAGATGGACAAACAGAACGAACCAATCAGGAGATTGAAACATATCTTTGCATCTTCTGTGCCAATAACCCTCGGAAATGGACGGACTTCCTTCCCACCACTGAGTTTCACCATAACTCCGTTCCTCATAGTTCCACTAAGGTCTCACCATTCTCCTTGTTACACAGATATGAACCCAGAGCATATCCACCCCTGGGAAAGACCTTCCTCCCAGCCCTGGAGAACCACTTAACAGCCCTGGAAGAAGCCTGAAAGGAAGCCTTGGCAGCACATGAAACTGCCTGCTGAATCATCAGGGAACGAAACACTCGGAACTTTTCCCCATGGAAAGTTGGAGATAAGGTGTGGTTGGAAGCAACGAACCTTCATCTCAACTATCCCTCTAGAGAACTGCCTCCCAAATGACAAGGACCCTTTGAAATATCTCAAGTGCTTTCCCCGCTCACCTACCATCTCTGCTTACCACCCACCTGGAAAATACATGATGTCTTCCACGCCACCCTTCTCTCTTCCTACAAAGAAACTGAAGCACATGGTCCTAACTTCTCGAAACCACCACCTGACCTAATTGGTGCCAAAGAAGAGTACAAAGTCGAACAAATTGTCTCACACCGTGGCACCTTGGAATGTCGCAGGTACCTGACTGCATGGAAAGGGTACCCATCGTTGGAAAACACCTGGGAACCCGAATCTAACCTCCAACACACACCGAAAATACTCAGAACTTATAAATGGACCCATCAACTCAGCTACTTAACCACAATGCCATGCCCTTCATCCCAGCACATGACAACACCCTCCCCATCAGGTGGACAGACATTCCCTGGAAACTGGGTCTCACCAAGTACCAACTCAAGTACCTTTGACTTTGCAATCTTGACCTCGACCATGCTAAAACCCACTCCTGCTTCTGTCAGGAATCTAGCTGCCCCATCCACTACTGAAATCGCAGGAAGAGGCGTCTCTTCATGAGTACTCCCCTGTGCATGCCTGTGGCCATCCCAGATTCATACCCCACCTCTTCTAATCCCACTACTCCTGTCATTGTTTCCCTTTCTCTTTATATCACTGCTCTCTTAATCTTTGCTTTTATCCTCCGCTATCTTCACTGACGTTCCAACCCCCCACCGTATGAATGCCATATCTCCCAACCACTCCCACTTACAAACCTCCCCACTTGCCCCTGCCTGACTCTGTCCCCATCCAGATCTGCCTCCTCCCCACATCTTGCATCCATGCTCTCTTCATCCTTGTCGTTGCCACCCCCATCATCCTCATTGCCATCAAAGGACTCCCTTCATACCAACAGGATGTCCCCTGTCAACTCCTGGTCCAACTCCTTCATCACGTTGCCCTCGCCCAACTCCAGCATTTCCAAGCGTGCCCAGACAATCTCCCTACTTCATTTGGCCTGCCCCTTCGCACCACCCTCTCCTTGCTGCCTGGACCAATCCTTGATCTCCTCCTCTCCCACTCCTTCCACTGCTAATTGGAAGAACTCCCCACGAACATCCTCCACCCCGCCTTTGCCAAGATCTTTCTCTCCCTCATCCGAGCCGAACAACATGACTACTTGGGACAGGTCGGGCACCATCCTACATCCCCTGCCACCATACCCTTGGCCCTTTGCATCTCATCCCTGCCCCCCTCTCCTACCACTAGCCCAGTAAACACTGATGATGTCATCCGGATCCAGATCGCTGAAGGCCAATGGATTACCTCCTCAGCATCCAGAGTCCTGGTCCAACGCTCATGCTCTTCCTCTCCCAACACCCGCTGCTACATTTGCTCGGATCTCAGTCATCATGGCCTCTTCTGCTCCATGCACACCTGTTCTACCTCTGGAGAGGCAGTGCCAGGTCATGCAGCACATCATTGTCTGGTGACCCAATGTTCTTCCTTGTCACTGTAGTACGACATCCTTACTTCCGCTTTGCCCCATTACATGAGGAGACCAATCACTACTTACTTGCCTTTCCACCTTACTCTTCCGCCTTGATCATCCCTCTCTAGTCTCTTATCTTATTACAGGACTATCTCTCCCCTTGACTATCTCTCTCACAATAGTCACGTTTCCCCAACATTCCACACTGTTGTACAAGCTTCTGCTTAGGTAATCTGTAGTACTTATATACCCGCCTAGCCTGTACTTCTCTTTTCATTCTTGTTCTACACAATCACAGTGTCAGTCTTACGAATCCACAACTTGTCTGGTTGTGACTCAGTCCCCTCGTCTCTTGTTCATAACCTTAGCCTTATTTTGAGGATGCAGTGTCTCTTCATGAGTACCTCCCTCAGAGTAAGTAACCCTTGACCTCAATGTGAGTCTGTTGACTCGTGTAACAAGGAGTGTGACAAAGCTGCTGATGTCCATCACCTTGTAGAGGACCTTCTTCAACAAATTGTGGTCAAAGAGATGAATACACCTGGAGGCAATGTGATCATTTACAAATAAATGTATTTGTAGCCAATATTTCCTGTATACTAATGGTGCTATTCTATGTTTTGAAAACACCTTGGAATCTTTCATACTATATCCTCCTGCACTTTCATTGACTTTTGTTTGGTCTCCTGTCCTCTTTGTCCTCTTTGTCATTGTTCTTGACTCCTTGTACTTTATGTCTGAGGTTTACAAGTTGTGAGACATTCTCCCTGGTCTTGGACACTATGTAGAATATTCCAGCTTTAGTTTTCAAGGACGATCCACTGCATGCAGTGCCAGCAAGTTTGATTTTGATAATCCCATTTCAACTCATCCTATCACTATTCCTATCCACACACATGCTCACATGTTCCTGTTCCAGCTGCATTTTTTTTGACTTGGTCAGTAATACTGCTGTACTACATATTGGGCTCACATTCCTACCTCCTCATTTGCTCCCATCCATGAAGGCACCAAATCAATCTTATGCCCCATCTGGTCACTTGCCAATCCCACTTATTTTTTCACTCTCATCCAAGCCAGTTGTGATCTCTGACATGAGACAAATGCTGCCAATCAAAGATGCATCTAAGTTGGGCAGTGATGTTCAGCATGGGGCTATACACCATGAGCAATGGGCAAAGGCAAAACTTGAATGGGTGACAGGGAACAACAGGGAATGTCTAATGAAATAGATGCATCATGCATGAAAATGCAGATACATGACTGATGAAGAGATTATAGCAATGTACTGTGGCCTACAGAGCAACTAGGACAGCCATAAGGTTGATATGGACAAGTACAATACATAGATACTGGGCTGGTAATACAGAAATGATGCATTCACACCACAAACATTCCACACCACAAACATTCTATGCCACAAATGCCATCACAATGCCACAAACACCCTCATCTGCAACACCAATAAGCTATCTGCACCCCAAATGACTTAACCACAGTATCTGCCTAGTTCCAGTCACACCTGTTGACTATACAACTGCCTCTCCCAACTATCCCTACACTCCTCCTGACAAAGGTGTGTGCTACAAACACTTTTGTCCCTGTTCAAGTCCAGATTCCTCTCTCTGCCTTAACTTCAATGCCCTTAGCTTGACCAACATCATCAGCAAGTACTTGTGCACTCCTTTGCCAACCACTGATGCAGCCATGACAGTGGCACTCACTCTGAGTCCCCCTCCCAGTGTATAGTATCCTGTGTGCTTCCATTCCCCATTCCAATTATTTCAACTCATTGCTGGACCTCACCTTGCACTTTCACATAATGTGAGCACAGACTATGAGTTTGGGTGGTATGCTTGCTTGCTTATCCATGCATGGAATACCATGGATAGACCTGCAAATGATACAGGTACAGGTATGGGCATGCCCTCCAGCCCTACTATTTATTCACTTTGGTAGTACTACAGTATATGTATACATAGTGTGAATGCACTAATTGCAGCCGTGGGGATGCCTTGTCACCATTACATAACTCAGGAGTCCTTGAGAAGTTTGAATATGGCAAAGGTTTGATTTTCCACTACAACAAACATGACCATTATGGTATGTAAATACTTCCACCTGAAAGAAAAGCTGGGTTCAGGATTATGTGGTATGAATCTGACACCCTTTGATCAAAAATCACTGATAGTTATTAAGGTGAGGTATTTTAGGCCCTTCATGTACTCTCCAACAAAGAGTTCACAATCAAGCTTTCACCTGCCAACAACACAGCCTCAATCCTATACCATGAATATAAAGTTCTTTCTCAGCTTCAAAATATTTTTGGCATACTTTGAGTTATTTCATTTAGGCTAGAAGCATCCCACAGTGTGATCATTTTCAAACATCTCAGCCCATCATTGGGTGAGGTGTTCAAGTCATGTCATCAGTTGTCTTCACAGCATACCATTGGCATAATTGGAGACCAACTGGTGAGTGGAATTGCAACTCATTGGACTCTTTTGATGGGGTTGCAGATTTATTGCTTGCAGAAAATCCATCTACTGTATGCAATTTCATTCATTAAGATATTGAACCCTCCAACTTCCTTATCAGTATTGAGCACAATGCCAGCACTATATATTTCATACACTTCAGTATTGCAAAACAGTACAGAGATTCCTCCATGCACCTCCATATCCCTTTCAAAGAATACAGCGGTTTACTTGGCAACCCAGCATTTACCTCCATAAACTGCCACCTGGGGTTTGAATCAGGATGGTTATATAGATGACATAGAGTCACTCATATATTTTCTTATCTATTTTACCCTCAGCTCTTTTCCATGGCTGCATCACAATCCATGTCTGGACCATAACAAAACCATGAAGATGAAACAGACCATATTTCAATGGCATGACATTTTCAATCCACTTCTTACCATGCTTGAATACTCCTGGTCTTTGTCTTTTATACAGAAACCTGACTACATCTACCTTTGAATGCTCATGACCAGCCTTTGTATTGACAGATTTGATTATACTTCACAACTTGAATGGTTGTTCCACAGCACCAATCATAACATGACACCCATGAAAAATTTGCCACCTCTCCAGTTCAAGAAAGACAGGCTGCCTAGAGGACAAAAAAAATCCACAACAGCAGATGTAACAAATCAATGTTGATGGTAAGAAAGATTTCAAGAACCAACTGATGACAAGATACTATTAGCATCATCAACCATGCAAAGAAAGAGGTGCACTTGAGCCCTTTCTTGTGGTGGAGTAATAGAATTGCATAGTGTCTACATCCTAACTCCATTCCCATACCCACTGTTGTGTCTCAATATATTCTAATATTCTTTTAACCTATTGTCTCTGTTGTGTCATTTTAGTTGTAATTATATAGTATCTATGAATGGTATGAATAATTTCAGTGTGTTTCAACCATGCATATAGTTTTTTTGGCTCAAGTAGGCTTAGCCACTAAGCTGAGCAGAGACCATAGTCAAGATACTGGCTTGGCTACAAGAGAAGCTAAATTGGTGCCAAACTGCTGATAGCTGAGCCACAGCGATGCTAATCAGATGAGTACATTATTCAATATTTATTATGCACTTACTGCTGTTGCTACAAAGCAGACAATGGGCTTTGAGACCTTCTGTGAGAAGACTTCCAGGAAAAAATTGACAAGCACAGAGAGTTCAATATAGAAGAACTTGATAATGAAACTAGCTAAAGCCGAGACACCATATTTCTTGTGGTATTCTAAAAAATAAATTTCAATTAAAGACCATATGACACAAGTTAAGACAGACATCTTTTGTGACACTGTCTCTAATAAACAGCACACCCTGGATTAGTGCTTCAGCATTTGCTAAATTCTTCACAGGTATTTGTGAGTGTCAAGACCAGGTCAACTCCAGAACTATCTCTGGAACGTCTATGTGTAATAGGGAGATAAAAGAACTTATAAGAATGCCCAAGTTTTTGTGATAGTGTGGCCAGTATCTTGTCCATCATCAGTGATGGCCAACTCATTGATGTAACATGAGATATACCAGCAGGAATAAATACTCTTTGTTTATTATGTTCAGCAATTGATTTGGTGATATACACAGAGCTCTTCTTATCTATGAACCAAGCTTGGCTTGGGAAGGGGTCTATTGCTGCACTGCACTGTGCAAACTGTTTGACTTATTCAATAACTTTGTGAAATTTACAAAGATATAAATGCAATTTCATGATGGTACTGCTTAGTTCACCTGAACTGATGGTTCATCAGTAGCACCTGTAACTGGGTTTTCCATATTGGTATGTACTGTAGAGCAGATGAGTCTTTGTCCAATGGTGTCTCTTGTGGAAGTGGAGCTATAGAGTTACCACAAAGCTATTGTTGATAGACATTGTGTAGACATTGGGAATCTGAAGCATGAGGAAAACCATTTGAGTGGTGATGCTCTTCAACTACATCAGCTTTGGAGCACATTCCTTTGGTGAGCAGCACTGGACCTTGACAAATAAATTAGTTACATTTGACTGGACAGGACCACTTCCCAGTTGAAATGAAGGGTGCATTATAAGCAGGTGGACAGTTGGAATTTTGTAATTGATGATCTAGATGATGAAGTGGGTAGACATGCAATAACAATGGTGAATGGCCAAATGCTTACTGGTGTGAGACCAATGGTTTTGAAGAAAGTCCTTTGTTCATCTAGCCTCTTCATCAGAAGACACCTTGTGTTATGCGAGTCGACAGACTTATGTTGAGGTCAAGGGTTACTTACTCAGAGGGAGGTACTCACAAAGAGATGCTGTGTCCTCAAAGTAAGGCTAAGGCTATGAACAAGAGACAAGGGGACTAAGTCACAACCAGACGAGTTGTGGATTCATAAGACTGACACTGTGATTGCATAGAACAAGAATGAAGAGAGGAATACAGGCTGAGTGGATATTTAAGTACTACAGATTACCTAAGCAGAAGGTTGTAGAATGGTGTGGAATGTTGGGGATACATGACTATCGTGAGAGAGATAATCAAGGGGAGAGACAGTCCTGTAACAAGATAAGAAACTAGAGAGGGAGACATATAGCAGGATATGAGTGTGGAAAAGCAAGTAAGTAAAGATCAACCTCCTCATGTAGAGGAGCAAAGTGGAAGTAAGGTTGGTGTACTACGGAAACGAGAAAGAATACATGAGAAAGGAAAGAAATTGTAACATTACCCCCCTTGTACATTCAAGCCCCAGGCTCGATATACTTGACTTCCCTAGTTGTCATCCACAAGAGTGTTGAGGTCATCGTCATTGGAGTACGTCCCATTGTAAGTGCTGCAAGTATCTGGTTGGGTAAACTGGTTGACTGGACAGTTATCAACCACATGTCCTGAGGTGTCACATCTTCCACAGATCCTAAGATTGCAGACGCTGTCAGAATGTCCCCATTGAAGACAGAGATTACATTGGGTCTCCAGACAATGATGTGCTGTGTGGCCAGGGGCGGTCTCTCAACATGTTGGACAAGTGTACATCAGGCAGTGTAGGCCGTGGTGACCGAGATCCAAGCAAACATAACATTGGGTGTTAGGGGAGGTGGAGTGAGAGCATTGAACAAGGACTCGAGAGGAAGAGGAAAAGATTCATTGTCCTTTAGCAATTTGGATGTGGATGACATTGTCATCAACTACCAGGGAGGAAGGAGGTGAGGTGGGACATAAGGAAATTCAAAGGGCCAGGAGAAGGGCAGTGGGGGAGTTGATAGTTCCTGTTTGTCCTTGGTAGTGTTGCTGCACAGCTCTGATGAGGGAGAGGTAGACTTGTTGAAAGGCGGGATCTTTGGTGGGGCGTGAGTTGTAGAAGGAAGACAGGGGTAAACCATGACCCTTTTTGAGAGCCATGATGCAAGCCTTCTGTTTATGGAAGTTGATGGCTTTGTCCATCCAGGCTTTGAGAGTGGTGGGGACTTTTTCCATCGAGTAGATCATGGTGGCTATCTGAATGTCTAATCCTTCAGCAAGGAGTCTTCGTACTTCAGGAGTATCACCTGCTTGGGACTGTGCAACTGTTACAATTTTCTTTCTTTCTCACGTATTCTTCCTTGTCTCTGTAGTACAATACCCTTACTTCCGCTTTGCACCTTCACATGAGGAGATCCATCACTACTTACTTGCATTCCCATTGTACTCCTCCTCCTTGGTCATTCCTCTCTAGTTTCTTATCTTATCACAGGACTGTCTCTCCTCTTGATTATCTCTCTCATGGTAGTCATGTTTCCCCAACATTCCATCGAGTTCTACGACCTTCTGCTTAGGTAATCCATAGTACTTAAATAGCCGCTCAGCCTGTATCTCCTTCTTCATTCTTGTTCTATGCAATCACAGTGTCAGTCTTATGAATCTGCAATCCGTCTGATTGTGACCTTGTCCCCTCATCTCTTGTTCATAACCTTAGCCTTGTTCTGAGGATGCAGTGTCTCTTCATGAGTACCTCCCTCAGGTAAGTATCATTGACCTCGACATAAGTCTGTCAACTCACCTAACAAAAGAACAAGAATATCTTTTCGTCCCTCCTATTTAGGAGCAGGACCACCCCAGCCAACCCAAGATTTTCCCCCAGTGCCCGAAGAAAGTTTTCCAAGCTCCTGACAACTTGGAAGAATCCGGAACACCCCAGAACTCCTTGGACTTTGCAGTCACCCCTCAAACACAGTCCCCCACTAGACCCAGTACCTTCACGGACCCCTTCTCATCCTCCAAGAGAGTTTTAGGACATCAATACACAGTCAACCCTGCATCACTGCCCTCGCCACCCAAGCGAACTACCCCACTCCCACCCTCTGGTTCCCAGTCCAGTAGCCCAGTAACCAACCCACTGCCACCAGTCACCCCCTTAGTAACCACAGTGCCTTCAGTTGTACCAATGACCACCCCATCGATCTTCACACCCTCGACCACAGTTCCCCCATCGCAACCCCCTGCCAACCCAGTCCCACCACCAACGAACCCCATGTCTACCACCACCAGCACCAACACAGTCAGGGATGCCCTCCCTGAAATTTTCTCTGGAGAAACCAAAAATGCTAACCGATGGGTGAACACCATGGAAGCATATTTTTGAGTCAATCCCTCCACCTTCACCACAGATGACGTCAAATTGGTGACCCTGCTCAATAGAATGAGCAAGGGATGAGGAAAATACTTCTCAGACACCTGGTTGCATATCCTCGCTGATGCGAATGTCAAAGCATCAGACAAAGACTTCGACCATGTAAAGAAGGCATTCGCTGACATGTTCTACCCATATCATGCAGATGAGACAGCCAGGGATGAACTTGAAGACCTGAAACAGGTCTCCACTTGAAAGGATGATGGATTCCAGACATACCTCTCCAAATTCCAGTACCTAGTGGCACAGTCCAACACTGGCGATACCCCAGCAATACGCAGGTGCTTTGCTGAAGGGTTAGATATCCAACTTGCTATCATGATCTACTCCATGGAAAAAGTCCCCACCACTCTCAAGGCTTGGATGGAAAAGGCCATTGACTTCCACAAGCAGAAAGCTCGCATCATCACTCTCAAGAAGGGACAAGGCTTACCCCTCTCCTTGTTCTCCTCCAACTCGTGCTCTACCAAAGATCCTGATGCCATGGACATCGACACCATCCACTTAAAGAAGCTCTCCCCAGCTGATCAAGCCCAGTGCATCAGAGAAGGACTTTGTTTCAGATGCCACAAGAAGGGACACAGTGCAAATGAATGCTGGTCCTCTCAGACATCCGAAAAATCCAAGGGAAATTACTGCCCCCAACAAGTTAGAAACACTGAAACCTCTGAAACCCCCATAACCACTGCCACCATTGCTCCCATCACCCCCATCAACACCTACATCCAGAACCTCACCACCAAGGGCAAATCCCCTGAAGACATCCTCCAGACCTTGAAGATCTGCTATGAGGATGATGGAGAAGATGTGGCTGCAGCCACCCCCTTCCCAGACAATGAGGATTTTTAATTCAGGAAGTTGCCTCAACATCTTCTTCCCATGACTTGTCCCATGTATTAGTAGCCTTGCCAAATGAACGAACTATTCGTCTTCCTATCAAATTGGCAACTGGAACACAAATCATCAAAACCACCGCCCTCATTGATTGTGGTACCACCAAAAACTTCATTGACATCAGCCTCTTATCCAAGGCAAACTTCCCCCTACAACATCTTCCCAAACCCATTTGAGCATACAATGTAAATGGGACTGCAAACATCAAAGGAACCATCAGGTGGAAAGCCCACACAGACATCCTATTCTCACAGTCCAGGGAGAACACCGACCTTATGGTCCTCAGCCTCGGCTGACAACAAGTGATCTTAGGGATGCCCTGGCTGCACAAATGGAATCCCAAGATTGATTAGTTATCCAACACCGTTTCCATCCCTAGATCACCAGCCTCTCCACCCCCTGACTACATTCCCCAACGATATCTCCTACATTGGCTAGGCTTGGATGCCGACTGGAAGATCTCCCATAGACTAGACAAACAACAAGCATGGCTGAATGGGGAACAAATCAACAAGACCACCATTTCCACCCAGATCGCTCAATCCATCCAATCAGTCGACCCCATTATACCAGAATGGTGTAAAGACTTTGCAGACATCTTCTCAGAGAAGACCCATAACCAACTCCTTCCTCATTGCCTCTATGACCACACCATCGAACTTCACCCAGACTTCACCCCCAAGATTGCCAAAGTCTATTCTCTCAACCCAACAGAGATGGAAACGTGTAAATTCTTTGTCGAAGAACATCTTAAGACAGGATGGATCATACCCTCGAAATCCCCCCAGGCCTCCCCCTTCTTCTTTGTACCAAAGAAGGATGGAACCCTTCACCCATGTCAGGATTACCACTACCTGAACTCCCACACTGTCCAAAATGCCTATCCACTCCTCCTCATCCCAGAACTCATCAATGACATGAAGGAGTCCACCCTATTCACCAAATTCAACATTCATTGGGGATATAACAACATTCGTATCTGGGAGGAAGATCAGTGGAAAGCCACTTTCATCACCCCCATGGGACTCTTTGAACCCACCATCATGTTCTTTGGATTCTGCAATGCTCCCCCCACCTTCCAAGCTTTCATGAACCATATCTTCACAGATATGCTCCCAGAGAAGTGGCTAAAAATCTACATGGATGACATGGGAATCCACACCAAGGATGATGTGGCCCTCCATCATGAACGCACTCGACATGTGCTCCAACGACTCAGAGAACATGGACTATCACTTAAACTATCCAAATGCATATTTGACGCCCCTCGCATGGAGTTCCTAGGCATGATCATTGGCCAAGGAGAGATCAAGATGGACAGGAAGAAACTGGAAGCCATAGAGAAATGGAAACCCCCCACCTCAGTCAAAGGGATCAGGTCATTCACCAGATTTGCGAACTTTTACAGGAAATTCATTCCAGATTTCTCCAACATTGTCACCCCCCTTAACCTGCTTACTCACAAAGGGGAACCCTGGGTCTGGATCCAACTCCAGCAATGAGCCTTTGAATGTCTCAAACACATCTTTTCCTCTGCCCCCGTCCTACAAATCCCTGATGTAACCCGTCCATTCTCCATTATGACTGACACCTCCTTGTTGGCTGCTGGAGCAGTACTTATGCAGGCAGACGAAAACTCTGACCTACACCCATGTGCATACTTTTTCCACACCTTCTCCTCCGCCCAGCGCAACTATGACATCTACAACTGTGAACTCCTTGTGGTAATCTT